>OAMR01000757.1:187977-224397 GCA_900205405.1 Echinochloa crus-galli | reverse complement strand
AATAGGCAGTAAAGAAGGGGAGTCTGTTACATCGGCAAACATACGACGGGCTGACGGCGACCATACACGCACGTCCATTGCCGGCGATCGCACCAGAAGATCAACATTCACCCGCGGGCACCTCTCCCTCGTCCAGGTAAATGGAATCATCACTCTGAACATTTGAGGTACTGTTTCATTGATACAGAAATTTATATGAACAATGGTATTCAGTTGCCCAATGCAAACTGCACAAGAAATCGAGATAATTCAAATACCACCAAAAAATGTTGAACTCACCCATTCGCATATGTTGTCTTGGTCCTCCCATCCTTTGAGATCTAGAGTTTGGGACCTGCATAATGCTTATAGTTCTATCACTTAGTTTCTGCTTACAGTACAAAGTTCAGAAGAACACTAACAAGCTTTGACACAAAAAACTAAATAGCCTTGACATACCAGCAATCTCTCCAGCATGGTTGCATTTCACATTTGCCCTCATTACTGCCAGTAGAGATTACTTCCAGATTGAAGTCAGGTTCATCTATTTTCGCTCCTAGAGAGAGACCGTACTTGTTTTGTGATATAGCTTCTGATTTTCCAAGCTCCCTTGTTCTATACTGCAAATATCATCATTATAAAATTGTTTATGCATCAATTCCCTTCCCAAGATGCAACAAGAAAATTTTAAATAATCAGCAAAATATCTCTGAACCTCTGTACATTTCTTTATATTTTCATACATGATTCACATATAAAGAGGATTCATGAGCCATGGCATCAGCTACCTTCTTGTTGTCTTGACAGGTATAGGGATTGTAATTCCCAGAAAAGACAAATTGTTACAACATTACTGAGATGAGCAATTGCACACAAGATATTCCATTGGGTGTAACTCTAGAAGAGGTATATATATATATTGATACAACCTATAATTTCTCACTTTGTACATACAGTTCATTTCATCTTACCCACAATTCATGTTGTTTGCAGCTAAATAAGCATGGAGACATGAGGTTAGCATGCTCACCAACAAAATATGCTAACACAGTACGGAATTTATCACAAGGCCACAAGGATGCAATTGAAAAAATTGGATTTGGTGGTCTCCTACAGTTGAATCCAATTTATCTGCGCCGTTTTATGCTTGTGAGGCTTGCCAAACGATATAACATTCAACTTAACTGTTTTCACATCTGTAACACGGATATTGAAATGACTCCCTCAGATGTTAACCTAATAATGGGTCTTCCGATACAAGGGTATGATGCAAATATCCGTACAAAAGCACAAGTTAACCAGGAACTGTTCCAAGCGTATCAAACAGACAACAAAATTAAGCTGAACACCCTACAGGATATGCTTCAAACCTCAACACTACCAGATGATCACTTCAAGAGAATATTCGTCTTGTTCACCATAGGCATATCAGCGTCTGAAAAGTGTTCTGGAAGCAGAAGCTAGGGCCATGGAATCATCTAGTGGTAATAATGAAGGCATAAGGTATGGTCCAGAACTTGCACAAACCCATCAAGATGAATCTGCAAACTTGGGAAAGGTTCTAGATCCTATACATGTTAAAGGCCGAGGTGCACCGAAGAAAAGGATGAAGGGAATGAAGAAGAAAAGAGCAACGGTCAGCAAAGATAGTTTACATAATCATATGAAACCATCCAATTGCATACAACTAAAACATAACAGACGTTTCAAATCATTAACCATCCACTAACGCAGCTCCAGGTGCTCCAGCCAACAGCCTCACCTGACATCTCTGCTCACAAAAACAAAAATGTTCCTGTGAAGTTAATTCGAAATATACTGCATCAACCAAACACTATCGCAAACACATGTATCCCCCAGGACAGTTCTGCTTGCACTCCTGGTTGTTCAGCATTTACGTGACCACAAATGCATGGACTCGACGATTGTGAATGTTTCAATTCATCTGGTCATGTATGATCTGAAAAGAAAATGTCAGCTGATGAAGCCAGTGTATGAACCAAAACCACATACTGATAATAGAAAGCTAAAATGCAACTGTCTACTGGTCATATGACTGAAGGTTTGTTATGAAAGATTATGCAGACTTCTTTGGTTCAGACTTGCCCATAAAGAGACACAGGGAGGGAAACGATGAGAGTTCCTACTAATGCCCAACAAAGTGGACACCAGAGCATTTGTAAATGATTATACACATCATGGACATGGTCCAGAATCCAGAAATTAACAAGGATATTCTTCATACCTCTACAAACGAGAAGCAAACCATTAAGAACTTTTCATCCGTACAAGAAGTTTTTTCTTTTTTACCAAGAATCTGGCACCTTGTGTCTCTACAAATTAACAAGATAATTAATGCCACGTGAACAACATGAAGCAGCTAAGCACAAGAAAAACTATACATTTCAACAGATTTACCATTTTGTTTTTCTTGAAGCAGGTACGCCGATTGTGACCCTCCTGATGGCACCGACTACATCTGACCGTTGCTCTTTTCTTCTTCATTGCCTTCATCCTTTTCTTCGGTGCACCTCGGCCTTTAACATGTATAGGATCTAGAACCTTTCCCAAGTTTGCATATTCATCTTGATGGGTTTGTGCAAGTTCTGGACCATACCTTATGCCTTCATTATTACCACTAGATGATTCCATGGCCCTAGCTTCTGCTTCCAGAACGCTTTTCATACGATGATACGAATCATTAGACTGAGACGCCCTGAAGGATGTTGCCTGGCTTAAATTTCTTAACTCACGGTACCTCTCCAGGCTTTTTGAATAATCATACATGCTGCTCTTTCTATTTGGAGGAAATGCACGCTTTGCACTCATCGTCCACCTATTGAGAATGCAACAATTGGGAATTCGATCTACTTTCAATATCCCCAATACGTAAAATATGTGCGAGCATGGTGTGCCTCTGCATTTTAGCTTAAGGCACGAGCACCTAATTCCAGAGATACATGCTTCATTATTGAACTGGCAGTGCACCTTGAACTTCTTATCCCACCTATCCTTTTTAGCCACAATGTACACATTCACCCCATCTCCATCTAGTATCTCGCTGAGAATACACTCGTCGGCAACATCTATGCTCCATTTGACCAAGTCAAATACTACAGGCGTGAACACTTGTGCAGCATCTTTCTCAATATTTGAAGCATTTGGTTCTCTGAAAGTCTGAATGGAACAGACTGCAATGCTACAATGTCCATCCTCCCCTCGTTACCACGCAAGTCATAGAGACAACGCTCATAGTGTTGCAGCATATCAAATAATGACATTTTACCATCAAGGTGCATATGAAGTGTAGAGTTTAGGCTCTCGCTCCGTTGATTGCTCCTCAATCCTAAGAAACACTTTCCTACCTGATATGCAGCACACCATAGGTTCCTCATCTGATACATCTGATGCAAACATGTCTCCTCACAAGTAACTTCATGCCTTTCTAGAAACTCAATCCATTTTCTCTCAAGTTCTTCTGTGTCACAACAATCATACAGAAATGTCCTAAATTCTTCCCTAAGGTCCTCGTCATGCAAATTACGAACTATGTTCTGCTCAATATGCCATATGCACAGCCTATGGTTAGAATTAGGCCAAACCACCCTGATTGCCCTCTGCATTGCAAGGTCTCCATCAGTGATCACAGACACCGGGTGTTTCTGTGCCATGGCAATAGAGAACGTTCGCAACATCCACTCATATGCTTGACTTGTTTCATGAGAAATAATTCCGCATCCAAAAATAACAGTGCTCCTATGGTGATCCAACCCAACAAATGGAACAAACGGCATATTGTATCTATTAGTTCTGTATGTGCTGTCAAAAACAACTACATCACCAAATTCTTCGTAGTCAAGCCAGGATTGACTATCAGACCAAAACAATCCATTTAGATGACCCTCCCCATCGACCAAATACTTGAAGAAAAATTCTGGATCCCTCTCTTTCCGTGCCTTCATGTGACGAATCACCGTATTAGCATCACCGGCAGCAATGTTCTCCTGCTTATAACGGTAGCAGAAATTATATATATCCCTCTTCGTGCACGCAATATTGTCCATCCCACCATACTGCATATCCAAAATATCAAACATTTTGTGTTTGCGGATCCCACATATTCCCATCTCTACAATTGAGGCTTTTTGCTCGGCACTGATTCTCCTATGTGAACGCAACAGACAAGTAAGCTCTTTTGGGGCGAAAGGATGGTTGTGACCATCAATGAACTCCTTCACATACCACCGGCATGTGTTCTTGTCCTTTGCAATCACCAATTTAGCTTCACACCCAACACACGTGATATTCCGCGGCTTCCTCTTCTTATTTTCTCTCATCATATGCTCTGGTTCACGGATCCCCTGCCGAATGCATACTAATTTCCTTAGACAAATCTGTTTGGCTTTGTCCCGCTCAACATAGCCTCTCCGCACACTAAACCCTTTCTCAAATGCATAGTTGTTATAAAACTCAAATCCTTCTTCCTCGCTATCAAACAACCTGCTAACAATTTCATAGTACTCTGATAGAGACTCTGCACTTAAATCGGCCATGTCATCTTGCATAGAACACCCAATTCATCGAAAGTTGCACATAACAAGAACTGCCACTTCTTTGGGTTTGCGATTTGTACAGAATAATACTTTGCTAAAAAACATGAATGGTCTAGGTGCATGAAAAAAATTCAATCCCTCCAGGAATGCACGGCACTGAAAAATACAAAACAGCTTATATGTATTTCAATGCTTTACTACAAATGATATGCCAATGGATAATTAACACATTCCATGCCAACCATTCAACTACTCAATTACACTGTCAAGACCTATTTGAAGACCAAAGTACAAACCTCAAGCACTTTACTAAAAATAATCTGTACGTGTACACTACTATTTCCTTTTCTTATAGCAAACACATCAACAACAAACACCTCTTCACTTTCAGTACTGTCTAATGTGATCTAGAGCTAACCTGATTCACCATTTTCGATCATGATTAGCCTTGAAAATTTGTAGGAACAAGGAATATTCGACCCATATCAATGGACAATAAATCTATACACCATACTACAATAACTTAGTTCATGAAAAATAGATGCACATTACATAACTATCTTCTTTGGGTTTGGGACTGCTACAGAATTATACTGAGCTAAAAAAACTCATGAATGACCTAGGTGAATGAAAATAAATTCCTCCCGGAATGCACAACACCGAAAAATACAATACAACCTATGTATTTTAATGCTTTACTAGATATCATATGCCATAGCATAACTAATGGATTCCATGCCATCCATTTAACTGCTAAATTACAAAATCAACATAGGTCCGTTACATGAATGCCATAGAACAGCCACATTGCTACAATCACATCAATGCAAATGATCCCGTCAACCTCAGGATGAATTGTACTCATCAACACCACAGTCACGTAATGCTTCTGGGCTTGTGGCGTGTCTATATTTTACTCATTTCATGGATACATGATACTGACAGCAAGAGAATCACATACATGTAAAATTTATGCGAGCCCAAGACTAGAATGCCTTACAGTTTCGTTGGTAAAGAAGCCACAACTGAAGCCTCCAATTTTCTTTATCCAGCTGTGACGAACAAGCAGTGAGGGAAATTAGGGCTCAAATCCAAAAAAATAGCATATGACTATCACCTGGCATTACCGAATCGGACACCAAGTAGCAGTACACACACTTGCCTGGATCAGACTGCTCTTCCTGTCACCAACAACAGGGCAATCAGGCTCCACAAAATCACCCAAGATAGATGAGAATCACAATGATGGAGGATCCTGCCCTCTGATGTTAAAAGGTTATGCAGTAGCAGAATAGGGTTAAGAGGAGAGTACCTCTCAGTTGGCGCGTGCCGGCCAGGATTTGCAGACGATTCGCAAGCGGCGGCGCAGATGTGCGGGTGATCTGGTCATGGGAGTGGCGGGGAGACCGGAGAAATCGGGCGGCGCGGCACTGGACTGAGGATTCCGGTGCAATGCGGTTCTGCTGCTATGGAGATGGGGGTGACACAGATGCGAACGGGAGGAAAAGGAAAGGGAGGTGGCGGCGGGACGGTTGCCGACGCGTGCATTTGCAGCAGCTTCCTCCGTCAAATCAGAATACAGAGACTACAGGACAAAAATACCTTAATACCCCTGCCTTAATTTTCTCCATTATTCTAATTTCTTTAACCAGGTACCGGAAGGTACCCCGTGGTCACTTGCAGCACCGGCTGGTCCCTGATGGTACTTTACAACCACCGTAACACATCTCGTAGATTTATAGTCACAAGATATATAGATTGATAGGAATCAAGTTGACAGTGCAGAATACTTACCATTAAATATAATTGATGTTTAAAATGTTAAATACATATAGGCTAGTCAAGTATAGAATCAGTAATTTTTTTATATAAAATACTATAACTTAACCTATAAGCTCACCTAAATTAACTCTACCTTTTTTTTGAGATTCACACACGCACGCACACTCACCCCTATGAATACACGTATGCAAACCCTACCCCTATGAGCACCTCCGAAGGACTGAGCAGAGCACCGGCAGAGAGATTCCCGAAGTCATCATTGGCATCTCGTTGTCGACGGGAACGCCGCTTACCACTTAACGTATAGCACCGGTAAATCCTGGTAAATTCCAGGAAAAGGTGCGAACACCAGGATTTGAACCCTGGTGGATAGCGTCCCACTGGACCGTCCTATCATTGGACTCCAAGTCCAATCGCAAAGTCCACGTGAAGATCACCACGTGACGTCAACAAGCTGCCATTAATATGGGCCAAATAGCGTTACTGGACCGACGGAACGTCGCACGGTTCCGCAATCGCGCAGCATCACGATGGGCCGGCGGGGTCGCGCGATTCGTCGCCAGCGCGACGGATCGTCCGATAGACTTAACGAATGAGTAACCCTCTCCTCTCTCTGTTTGCGTATATAAGTGAAGCTAGCCTATTACAAGGCCTGGCCCAAGGTAGCAGCAGACTTGTCTTCGGTTGACCTACTCTTCCCCAAGACTCTTCTGTTAACTCTTCTGGGCCTTGTACTGACTCTTGGCCCCAGGACCACACAGTCTTGAGTATCCAACAGAGGGCTGGTTAGGCCTTGTTTAGATGCCAAAAGCCAACTCCTAAATTCACTATGTAAAAAGAAGATTCTCTATCACATCAAAATGTCATAACATGCATAGAGTTTTAAATGTAGATGAAATAAAAAACTAATTGTACAGTTTTGTTGTACTCTGTGAGACGAACATTTTGAGCCTAATTAATCAATTTTTGGACAATTTTTTACACATACAAACGAAAATGCTACAGTGTCGCAATGATTACGAAGTGACATCTTTCTCCCAAATTCAACCTCCAATTTCAACATCTAAACAAGGCCTTAATCTAAAAAAACAGAGGGCTGGTAACACCGGGCCAGATCGATACGCCATAGTTTGCCCACCATGTGGTAGGAGAAATGAACACCGGTGGTAAAAGTAAAACCGAGTCGACAAAGGCAAAACGAATTCCACGCGTTTGCTACCTTGATCCTCCTTGGTGTCTCTTGCAGCGGTGGAAAGTAATTCTCAAAGCGGCACACGTAGCAGAATCCCAATAACAACGCTGAACTGCCACTGCAATATTCCAATTTCAGCCCATTTGTTTGTCTAGCGTGAATGTTTCCTTCGTTCTGTAGTCGTAATCATATTCTCTCCTTATTCTCTCCTTACTAAAGGAGGCGGCTGCGGCGGGCAGCCAGGCTGTACACGTTAGTAAAAAAGATTTTTACCGTTTGATTTGGATCTTGCGGTTGAAAATTGGCTGTCGCTTCGTTTCTAGGGAGGTGGCACGCGTCGATGTGATTCGGTAGAAGCCACGCGAAGGTCCTCCGGTGGTCTCGAGGAAGATAAAAAACTGCCGACCACACGTTTCGCCTCCCTTTCGCGTGCGTCGTCTTCCTTTTTTTGTTTTCGGGAGCGGGCGGCGCGACGGCGGAGCAGGCGACGGCGACCCGGGCGGGGCGACGGCAACAGGAAAGGAGGGGCCCCGGCGACCCCGATCCCCTACCACCGCCGTTGAGCTCCAGCTTGGGTAGATCTGAGCCCTCACCGCCGGCGGCCGCGGCCCTCCCCCGCGCTCGGCCGGAGCTCCGCCGCCAGCTGCCGCAGCTTGAGCTCGAGCGCCAGGGTGGGGCCCCCTGCGGGTCACCGTCGTGCTGTCGTCGACGTGCCCGGCTGGAGCCCGATCTCGCGGTACGCCGCCCCACATCTCCGCGTCCACTTTTCAAAAGAAGAAAAAAAATCCATCTCCTCTTCGATTGCTGCCTTCTTCTCTCATCCTTTCCTTCGCATCCTGCTGCAGCGACTCCGGCAGACCGTGTGGCCTGCGGCAGCAGTGACGCACGGGCGGTGCGAGCGGCTGCACGTCCAGACGGTGGGGGCTGTGAGCGGGCGCGAGCGAACGTCGGGCCTGGTCCATGGGCAGAATTGACTGCAGTGGCCGCACGGAGGTTGGAGCCAAGACGCGTGACATGGTGGCGGCAGCGCATGAGTGGAGTTACGGGCGATTGCGGCAACAACGTTCCCAGCAGCAAGTAGACGACAATCAGAGGGTATGGCGGCAGCTGGAGGTAAGCAGTGACGTGCGCACGGCAGCGGCAGGTGCCGCGGCGGCGGAGAAGATGATGATTCTGTTATCAACATCCCGATGTGGTTGGAGGATGAGCTATACCTTGTTGTCGTGGCCATGGACACCCCTCATCTCCATCCGCTCTCCCCGCTCCTGTTGTCTTCCTCATTCAGGCAAGTCAAGATTCACCACTAAGATTTAATTTCCTTTTCCTTTTGACTGAACAAAGGCTTGATCTGGTGGGGAGTGGTATGATTCAGTGAGGAGGAACTTAATTTGCTGATTGATTCGATGAGCAACAGTCTTCTTGTTTCCCTCCTGGTCCCATGTGTAAAAATACAATAATAATCACAGAGCAGTACTAAGTACTAATCTCTGCAGACGTATATGTATTTTATTACTTAATTTTCTGATCAGGAAAGAGCAAAACTGTGAACTCAGTTTGACCAGCAAGTCAGCAACCCAATCCCGGTTAGGAATTTTGGGGGAAAAGGTAACATACTAGCCTGCAATATTTTCTGAACATGTCGGCCTATGTCTTGCATTGTGTGTGGAAGAGCGGCCAGTTTAAGTATTTCCTTGATCAATCTCTGCAATTCCATGTTTTGTTTTTAGCTAGTGTAAATTCTCTTATTGCATATGCATGTGAACCACTCTCTAAAAGAGCTGCATATCCTGTGTTTGATGAAATGCCCAAGTGAGATGAGTTCTGAGCCTATTGCTGTTTCGTTAAGCTTTAATCTGCGAACGTAAGTTTCAGGGATCAATAAGTTTCACGAGGCATATGATCGTCCTCTAACTGCACAGGATATTCAGGAGGCAAATTCTGTTTTTGCTTTCGTGGCGTGACACCAACCTGTCATATAGAGCAGCAAGGCAGTAACATGGATGTGTGCAGGCGAGGCAAAGAATGATGCAGCAGCAGTCCTAGATAGAGACCGGGATTGCTATCATTGGCACTGATCAGGTGATAGCAAGGTTAGCAAGTCGGAGGCAAGTATCAACCTGGAGGAAGTCGAAACAAGGTTTGTGAATCAATAGATGCAGTTCCCCTGTTTAGACTTCCCATTTTTTCTATAGCTCCCTAGGTTTCTGAAATTATGGTAGTATCAGGTTCTTTCACTTTGCAAAACCAGTGGTTCCTATAGTCCTGAGTTGCAAATGTGGTTCCTATAGTCCTGAGTTGCAAATGTAGTTCCCAGATCTTTGAATAATTTAATCAATTTTCTAATTTTAGCATACAACAACAGGCGACCCATGGCACTGTATTTAGAATATCTCAAGTTTCTATCATCTGATGGTTCATAATATATCTCTATCATCTGATTGTGGCTCGATTTGGTCATTGCAGGTGTCAATTTGGTGGTGAGAAAGCTAATTCAGATGAGCTCAAATGTTCACTGCTTTCACGATATCCTCTCTCAGGTTGTTCTTGCCCCCTTGTTTTGATGTGTCCATAGATCGATTTTCGTTGATCTATAGTTCAATTTGTGAATATGTAATCCGTTTTGGTGGTTTGTGTAATCCGTTTTGGTGATTTGTGGTTCGACTTGGCCACTGCAGGTCCTTGATTTGGTGATGAGAAAGCTGATTCAAATGAGGAGCTCACATGTTTATGGTCTTCATTTTATTACAGTTCTGATGCACGTAACTTGCTTGTTGAATTGTCTAGACAAAAGGTTCAGTACCTGGTTTTATGGAAAAAAAAAGGATAGTAGCATATGTGTCTGTGATGACGTTCATGCAGGTAACATGTTTGACAAAATGCCTCAGACCATTTGTCGTTGTTCTTTATTACTAACTTCCTTCTCCATTCCATGATTTTTTTTCCCTATGGTGTCTGTGCGCTACATAGATGGGAGACTCCTTCCTTTTTCCCTCCCTTTTTATTTTCTTATGTTGAACTGTGCCACTTTTGATCTGCATATACATGCATCTGCTTGCCTGCATCCTTTTTCTTTTATGTGCTCCATATTCCCCTTCATAAAATATTGTAGTTACTAATGCCATGGTTATAACTGCTGCTTGTTTTAATTAATGATGCTGATTGCTCAATGCGGGAGTCATCACTTCTCATGGAGCCTTGCATTATGCCCTTGATGAAGTAATTGTGTAACCATCTGTTTCTATAAACAAATATAATTGTGTAATAGTAACCTTCTTATTTCTATACCAGAGCAACAACCATGTAACTTTGGTGCTTGTTACTGTTGTTTCCTTCCACTTTGTACTGCCTGCTTCATTGTTTGAATGATTTTTACATGTCTGCTCATGTTGATATCTTCATTAATTTATTCTCCAAACTGCTTTCAGCAACCAGAATATTTGGATTGTTTCCAAGATCTTACGTAGATATGCTTTTAATGGAATAGTGTTGCAGTGCCTTCAATAGCCCTATGTGCTATTCCATTACTTATCTGGTTGATTCATTGTTCTACTTTAGCAGCAGCATATGATTTCTTGTTCTTATCTTCCTACTGAATCAGGCATACTCTGACTAAGTAATGCCAGTTATTATTAGCTCTAGGTTTGCATCAAAATATGTCTTATTTATGTTGGTGCAGGTTGCTTGCAGCAACATAAGGTGCGTACAAGATGTTTTACATTTCTATTATTTTTTCGTTGCCACTGCATTAATGCTTAATAATGAGCTGCTCAGCTTTTCTAACATTTTTCAGATGATCTTCCGAGTCCCCTACTGATCAAGTGGTCTCTGAAGCTGTTACACACCATCAATGGTCTTCCCATAGCAACCTGCTTGCCTACATCCTTTTCCTTCTATGTGCTTCATATTCCCCCTCATAAAAGATTGTAGTTACTAATGCCATGATTATTACTGCTGCTTGCTTTGATTAAGGATGCCAATTGGCCAATGCGGAAACCATCACTTCTCATGGAGCTTGCTGACAACACGGGCGCGTTAGTATCGATTTCCACTGGCTTCGGTTGGCTTATTTTCTATCTTAATTAATATGCTTGCATTATGTCCTTGATGAAATAATTGTGTAACCATCTGTTTCTATAAACAAATAAATATCTGAGCCTTCAATTCCTCAAGGTCTGCTGCGTTTTAGATCCTCAAGGTCTGCTGCAGTTAACGTGGTTTTATGGAAAAAAAAGGATAGCAGCAGATGTGTGCGTGATGGTGCTCAATCCGGTGTAACCCTCCTGCCGACCCAGCTCAGCTAGACAGTGACGGCGACGAGGTGCGTCCTACCACCCCCCTGCCAGATCCGTTCTCCTGCGGTGAGGTGCGGCCACCCTGCGGTGGTGCCCCATCTAGCTGCATGCAGCGAGCTCCGGCTACCCGGCGCATCTACCTCGGAGCTAAATTCCTTCGCTGCACTACCGTGCGTATCAATCAAGTGGAGTTCCATGTGAAAGTAAGTGCACTCGATCTGTGAATTATTTTAATCTTGCATTGGACTAATTGATTTCAGTCACATCTGTGACAGGCAGATTGGAGTTCCTCAGGTTGTACAATCAAAGCTTTGTCGACATCATAGTTGTACTCTCCTCCCGATTGCCCATTCATGTTCTCCTTTCTTTATGTGCAAATGCTTAATTTCTCAGTATGTGCCTATATTTAGTCTGGTGCTCGCTCTGATGTACTCTGACGACTGACAAAGAAAGAACATCTGATGCTAAGCATCTTATCTCCACCAATCTGCCGTTCCTGATCTGCAACTCCCACTTAGAGAATCATCTCTACTTACTCCTAATAATTACGTGCTGGGGAACCGCGTCCGCACCCTCCATCGCTCCACCACTCCTCCCCTCGGCCTGCGATCTTCGTATCCGTCCAAATCTGTTCTACAGCTGCGATCTCTCTTCCCGTAGCTCCTCGACAAAGTTCACGATAA
Source organism: Echinochloa crus-galli (assembly GCA_900205405.1). Taxonomy (NCBI): domain Eukaryota; kingdom Viridiplantae; phylum Streptophyta; class Magnoliopsida; order Poales; family Poaceae; genus Echinochloa; species Echinochloa crus-galli. The sequence continues at coordinate 211,916 of OAMR01000757.1, read as the reverse complement.
TTACCCGCCTGCCACCCCAGAAAAAACGAACCGGTCATTTTATTTCTACCTTGACCCCTCGTGAAACCCTGTCAACACCCAGCCGTTGACGCCGCCCCCCATCGATCTCCCCTACCGGCGCCGCCCCCTCGTCGGACGCCGACGAGCCCCCGCATACGCCGCCGACGAGCCCCCGCATACGCCGCCACTGAGCCCCCGCATCTAGCTCCAGTGCGCCGCCGCACAGATCCAGGGCTCCCGTGCGATGGCGGAGGCAGAGGTCGCGGGGTCGTCGTCGAGGCGGCGGATGGAGGACAAAGAGGGGGCGGCGGCCGCGGCGGCGATGGAGGCGCACCCAGGGGCGGGAGGATGAGGGCACTGAGGACTAGCTCCGCGGCGGCGCCATCCGCGTCGGGGACTCCTTCAAGCAGGGAGCCTACGTCGTGCAGTTCAAGCTCAGATGAGGCCACTTCTCCACCGTCTGGCTCGCCTGGGACATCGTCTACTCCGTCCGTGCTCTAACCCCTCTCTTGAGATTTCGTCGTGTTGATCTGGATGCATTTTTGCTGAGGAAGTTTGCCTGTGCCCAACAACTGTTCGTTCTTTTGCGGTAGAGGTCATTATAATGAATAAACTCCTCATTCTGTGAAATTTCTACGTAGGAGGAATGAACGGCGACGCAGCATTCTACGACATCTAGGCACCCAAATTCATGGACCTCACCGCACCAGATACCAGCCACTCCGACAAAGGCGCCGCATGGTTCTGCCTCCATGTCGGTAAGTGATCAACCTCTTCGTAAGCCCTTCTTTGTTCTTGGTTGATGGCAACAACTCAATTACTAGCCTCGGTTCTCTCATACTTTTTCCTGCAGAAATATGATAGCTCAGCTCCACTTTTTTAGTCTTGAACTCTTGATCCGAGAACTGGCTAATAAGAAGCTTGTACAGATTAAGTTCTTAGTAGCAGCGAATTGCTGATTACTACTTGCGGATCACTCAAGTTTATGGATTCACTGTTATGACATCTTGGCATCAAAAAATGAAAAAAGACATGCTTCACGAACTCTTATATTTGGTGCTTTGCAAATAAAAACAACCGCTACTGTGCATGTTAGTGCTGAAAATGACGCTGCTACTTGTAGGCCTGTAAAAGTTCAGAAAATGCAGATGCCTTCTTGTTGTTCTTAATTTGTTCAAAAATTCAAATACACATCTTGTTGATTATTTTCAATATTTAATACATCCAGAGTTCATTTTTAAGGTTAGTACTGAATTTGTCGTGAACTCTTTGAGTACAGACTATAACAGTGTAGAATTTCCTTAGGCAGACCTTAACCTAACTTATTTTGGAGAATCTGTAGCTTTAACTTACTGAAAACTATAAAATAAAGCTATTGTCATATAGGAATTTTTTGGCACAATGACACAGCTTGCATGCATGTATTTTCCCTTGATATTATGGAGAGGTTTTGCCATCTGAACACTTGAGTTGTATCAGGCCGATGGCGTTACCAGGGAGCAACTGGCCTACATTGGCCTAGAAGGCTAGAAGAACGAGGGAAAACTCAGCCGGTTCTTGATTGTTTCAGGTGAGAAGTTGGATTCTCTCTTTGGTATGAACAGTTACACCTTACAAAAATGATACATTGATTGTCACCAGTGTTCTTTCTAGAATACACAACGTGGCACAGCTGCATTGGTGAAAATTCAAGACAACAGACTGTTTGAATGTTTGAATGCAGCATAACTGATCTGACTCTTCTAGCTGAGCTGAAGTCTAGAAAACCCTGAACCCTTTGGTCTATATTTACACTTTCTTGTCATATAAAAAAAGTTAGAATGTAATGATTGGTCGTATGATCGGTAAGAACAAAATTCATGAGCTACCTATACTTTTGTTGTTCCTTTATTGCTGTGTGAATATCCCCTTCAATATTACTCCCTCCTTCCTCGTTTATAAGGCGCACACGCAAAACGAGATTCAAACTTTACGATATTTGACCAATAATTTACCCATCATTTTTTTTATTTTGTCATATAAATTTGACATGGTTGGATTTGTAATCAAATATACTTTCCAATGAGTATAAATTTATAACCATAACTAATATAATATAAAAGAAATGAATAGTCAAAGTATGATTTAGGAGACCGTGTTATGTTAACTCATGCCTTATAAACAAGGAAGGAGGGAGTACTTGCTAGAAAAATTCCCAACTTTTTTTGCGCTTTATGTTAGATATTTAAATAAAATACAACCTATTATACTACATAGGTTAGCTACATGTGCAAAAACATTACAGCATCTAGACTGTGGGGATTATATATTTCTTCTTTGTATAGGCTGTGCTTAGCTTCTTGCAACGATGAAACTTATTTTCCATTTCTTAGCTTCTTTACATGCAGGAATTTGAAACATTGGTGAGAGGGTTTGCTTAGTTAATTAAATGGGAATTTTTTAGGTTGAAACTACTGTACCTGATTTGGCTGCAATTGTGAAGGCATGAGGAGGCAACTATGTTGACTACAATTAGAGGAGGTGTCGGACTACCATTAGAGGAGGTGGCGGCAAACAACTATGGAGCAACATGAATCGCTATGGTTCGCTAGCTAATAATGCAATGAGCATGTGGTTATTAGTTTCATAAAATTATAATTATTTGTAACTCAGCAAGGCATGTTAGAGTTTTTTTTGTGAAAGATATAAATGTATAGGAATTAGCTATATTTTTAAATAAGCTACACATATTCTTGAATTGAGTATAATTGTTACTCTAGGGATGTAGACGCCATATTGAAATGGTAAACTAATTATGCTTTATTCTCATTGGATGGTTAAATATCTCGCAAGTATGAATGCTAAGTATGCAAGTATAAGTATCGTTGATGCTTGTGAATCTCTATGCTTCTTGTGTTCCATTGGAAATTTTTGGGCTCCATTGCAATAAACGGCCTAATGATTTTATTTCTTGTAGATTTACTATAGTCTTTGCATAGACTGGTATTATTTTATTTGATCTCAATATAAACATGTATTTTCTTGAAAACTAATATTTGAATGGAATATGCAGCAAAATCAAATATCATAATGTCACACCTTTGTTTTGCGAAAAACAAAAGTATTAACTTTCATGAACTTCGGTGCGACTCTAAAGCCATCAAAATTGAATTTTTGCAGGTCCAATTTATCTTTGCTCCATGTATCATACCCGTAGCAACGCACGGGCACTTACCTAGTCATGTTGAATTTCAAAGTAGATACCTGCTGTTGCCAAGATTTTAATTGTGAGACATTAGATCATTGCTGTTAGATGGAATGGGAAACAGATGACTTGGTTGATTGTCCAAATATGTTGCTGCCTTATATAGCTACAATTTTATTAGTTGCAGTGGTTGGATGTTCTTTTTCTGATCAATTGCATTTTAAATATCTGAGCATTCGATTCCTTTCCTGATTCGCTGCTATTTCAATCCATGATGTGGTGAGTTCATGTCTCTGCAGGGATTAGCTAATGATGATAAGTTCTGATTAATTAATTTTAGCATTTATATTCTCAGTGAGGATTTGATGGTTAACTTGGCAGATCAACCATGGCAAAGATTGGATCTGATAAATTTTCTTAATGTCCAGATGCAGCGAATCAGCAACTATACTTGATCTGGGTTGATATCATCAGATCGTTTCTTTCTGAAAAAAAAATATGGCTCACCTGATGTGTTTCTCTTTCAAAAAGTACAAAACGTGCTTGTTTGCTATAAACAAACCAAATGGAGTTCAGTTCATGTCAGTTTCTCTCTTTCCCCATCATTCTCAACTTTGGCCTTATCAGGTCAACAGTTGTCTGATGATGCTCTCTGACCCTGGTTTGATCACAGCGTGATAGAGCCAAAATACTTATAAACTGACCTGATTTAATTTTGTGAAATGCTTGTTCAAATTGCAATTACCACTGCATATTTTGTTTGGTGACTAATTAAGAATTGATTCTTTTGAAAGACACATCTCTGTTTTTTTTTTATATGTCAATCTTTGTTTGTCCATTTGTCAAACACCTGAAAGATCCTATTTCTGCGTCTCAGGATGTGTCATCAGCATGCAGCACAGGCCATGTTGCCATGCAGTATAATCTGCAGAAGCAGTTGATGTGTTGTGCATTCAACAGGTAAAAATTGTTCCTGTCTATGCCGAATCATAATGAAATTCTTTCATTGTGTATTATCAAAAGGTTTGATTTCTTTCAAAAGATTTCATAGAGGAAGACCATATGAAAAAAAAATCTCTTTGCTTTAATTCTGGATTACGCATGATACATGTTTTACTTTAGCAATCTTATATTTCCTTTGCCAGATATTGTTTGGGTGCCATCCAGTTCCCCACACCATCCAGTGATTGTCTTTTTCTAGGAATAGATGACATCCAGGTGAGTGCATTCCTCCTATTGCATCGATTGCTAAATGAGTTTTCATAATTTACAATATTTAGTTCCAAGTTGCATAATGCAGTAGGTCATTCTATGTTTACTTCTCAATAGTAAGTGAAAATTGAAGTCCCTGATTACCACTTGCTAAATTTACATAGTTATAAGAGCAGATTACTAATGATTAATGATGATCTTGCTCGTGCCCTTTGATTGACCTTCTACCTTGGCCATAGTTATAAGAGCACCAATGATTGCACCTAATGAGATACATTTGCACCTAATAACAGTTTTGTTTCAGATATCACTACAGATGAGAAGATGGCGAAGGGATATTTGGTGATATATCAAAAAAAAAACATGCTGATGATAAGGGAAAACCTGTAATGTGTTAGGAATGTGTAGGATGGTGTGAGTAATATGTCTTGAGCGAAAGGAATGCAAGGGAGGGGGAGGATAATTGAAGCTTGAAATTGGATATAGATTGATAAGTTATTGTTGTACTGTAACATGGGTTTGGTAAAATGGCTAGGGCTATCTATGTTTCTGTTGTGTTTTAGTTTCTTTCGTGTTTTAAAATAAATCTCTACAATTATTATGAATTATATATTGCTGCGCGCCGATGGGCGCGCGCAAATCACTAGTTTGCCATCATTGCTCCATGGTGGAACCTACATGCAGCTTCATTGCGTACCTAGGGCGCTTGCCGTAGGTTCCACCATGGCACCATCTGAGTCATTGAGCTCAAAGAGATGAACTCCCTGACCATGGCTGCAGACCAGTTTGGTCCAAGTCACGAACTGCACTGGTTAGCAGGCAACAGGGTACTACATTAGCTGTTAGCTCTCTACGACCATGGCGTGAAGTGTCGAGATTATAAGCTGAACCTAGGTGTTGTTATTGATGTTAGGTTTAGTCCCACATCGGAAATTGATGATGGGGGAGCATAACATATAAGGCGAGGGCAGTCCTCACCTATCAGGCTAGTCTTTTGGATTGAGTTAGGCCTGAGCATTGTTAGTTGTAGCTCCGTTGGACCTGGGCTTAATGTCGCGCTGGCCCGTAGGTACCCGAGCCTAGGCCAAATCTGGCTGCGCGTTTATAACAAGTGGTATCAGAGCCGAAGGTCAAGAAACCTGTAAAATCTCAGTGGTCACATTTGACGGGGGAGCCCGTTAGCGTCACGGAGCAAAATCTCACATTTGACGTGGGAGCCCGTTAGTGTCATGGAGCAAAATCTCAGTGGTCACATTTGACGGGGGAGCCCGTTAGCGTCACGGAGCAGCCCCGTGAACGCCTCCAGGTGCTCCAACTGGAGGATTTAAACTCTGGGCCTTTAATAACCTCTTCTGATGGAAGAGTTGGTCCGATGTATAACGGGGGAGATTGTTAGGTTTAGTCCCACATCAGAAATTGATGATGGGGCAGCATAACATATAAGGCGAGGGCAGTCCTCACCTATCAGGCTAGTCTTTTGGGTTGAGTTAGGCCTGAGCATTGTTAGTTGTAGCTCCGTTGGACCTGGGCTTAATGTCGCGCTGGCCCGTAGGTACCCGAGCCTAGGCCAAATCCGGTTGTGCGTTTATAACATGCTTGTGATCCCAGCACAGAACACTCCCATGAAATATGGCTTCACCCACATAGCCCGGTGCTTGAATAGCCTTTGTAGTACTTGCTCTTTGTGAGTTGGTATTTCTTAATCAGTGCCCTCCATGTTTCTTCGAACTTCATTTTGTTTGTCTCGTCTGTGATGAGCTTGTGGAATTCAGATTTGAACTTCTTCGAATAAGTATTCCCTAGCTTTTCTTTTGCATCCTTGAGAACGTGCCATCAGCACCACCGGTGCCTTGAATGTTTCATACATAGCCTGATTGCCTTTGCCATGGCAGAGCACTGGTATGTCCATTAGATAGCAGCACATGGATTAGATCACAATATTGAATTTTGCAATAATTTTTCTAAATCAAAGCAGGTTTGTATGGTTTGCAAACTGTGTGATGACAAACCATGTAAAGATAGGGAACAAGATATGTGGCTGTTATCCAAAGGCTAATGCAAGTGCAAAAATAACAGAAAGACATAATTGCATTTTATGATACGGTAAGTTGTGTTAGGACCTTCTGAACTAAAGTTTGCCTGACAGAAAAACAGGAAGACTGGGAATTCCATTTTACTAAGAAAAGGCTAAAACTGGTTTTGTGCATATATCTATCTATATCTATACTATAAAGAGAATTAGATTTGCACTTCTCATCAACAAAAAAACCCACACCCACCTCACATAGGACCCACCTGTCGGGAAGATTGGTTGATGAATGGACAACAAAAGGGGAAGGGACATTCATGTATTTCCTCCGATCCTCTAAACCCAAAACTTTTTTCACCAAGTTTTCTATCGGGTAGGCCCACAAGTATTTCCTTACATACTCGGCTAACCCCTGGCAGCGCATCTTATTTTGGGAATTATTCCGTCGATGACGCCTCCTCTTTCCTCCTTAAAATTTTTACATCTCTGTAGCCCCAAAACCCTCAACGGCGAAGCCGCGATCTCGCTTCTCTCTCGCCCCTTCCTACCGCGATCTCTTCTCCGTCGCCCCTCCCCCGAAAAAAATCGCCATCCCGCCGCAGTTTCCTCCTCCACGTCGATCTCCTCTGCCTCTGGCCTGCCTCGCCCCTCCGTTGCCCCTGTGCCCGCCGTCGCCCCTGACGTCGTGCCGCGCGTGATCGTCGCCGTTGCAGCCGCCGTCACGCCCGCGTGGGATCTTCCCCGCCGCCTTCGCCGCCGCCGCCGTCACGCCACGCGGGATCCTCACCGCCGCCGCCGTCACGCCGAGCGGGATCGTCACCCCTGCCAGGACGCCGCGGTGACGACGGATCGTCGCCGCGGCCGCGCGAGATCTTTGCTACTGCCGGCGGCGCACGGTATCGTCTTCGCCGTAGCCCACGCGCGGGTTTCTCGCCGCCGTCGCCGCGCGGTCATCATCGTTGCGCGGTCTTCGCAATTGCCGCCACTGCCTTCCACACACGTTGCACGGCTGGTTGCGGCCCCAAGACCAAGCGGCATTCGGCGGCGACCCCGAGACCAAGCGAGCAGCGTTCGGCGGCGACACCAAGGTCAAGACGTTCGACGGTGGCAACAAGCTCGGGCAGTGCAACGGTAGGCCGGCAGCAGTCCACGGGTAAACAAACATGTTCTTCTATTTTCTTGCAAAATGCAGGTGATGTGTTCGACAGAATGGCTAAATCACAATATGACGATCACCTCTAGCCACCATGTACTAGATAATTTAACTGCACGTTGATGGATGAGTAAATGTGGATATTTGGATCATCTGATACTTGGATAACGCTGATGGTGCAGGATACACACAACCTTTTTAGTTTATTGTTTGCTCGCCATGCCCTACGCCTTGTGTGGTGCCCTTTCCTAATGCAGCTTGAATGTGGGAAGAAGCAGTGGCAGCCAGGGGCCAGATTGGACAGGGTTGACAGTAGGTAACGGGAATGCCAAGTGGTGGTGAGCCTTCTCTGCTCTAGCAAGTTCGTTCCTATTCACAATGCCCATGTTCATATGTAGTGATTTTTGTTTCTTTTCTAAGATGAATGCAATGACAATAGCAAACCAAGAGGCTCAAAGGAATGACAAACTGTGAAGGTTGAGGAGGCTGATGTATGTCTTGCTTCTAGCACACTTTTGGGTATTGTGATATAATTTACTTTGCTTCTTCAAGGGTAGATTTCTTATGCAGTGTAAAAGTATCCCGACATGCTATATTAGCCCTGCAGCTGAGGACAGTTGGTAGAAAGGAAGATTGATGCTGCACCAAAGCCTCATGCAGCAGTTCAAGCAGGTGGGCGATAGGTGAACTTAGCGTACTATTGTTTTGTTTTTCCTTGGGAGGAATCCAGCATGGAATTCAAAATATCTTTGATATGATGCTTTAGTGGGTTGGGTTAAGCATGCAATAATATCTTTTATCTGGTGTAGTAATGGTTGGCTTAAATGTTTCTCTTTGATCTGGTCCTCACCATTGTATATGCGCAGAAAACTCCTCTTCATATGTCATGTAAAAGTTTCATGAATGCCAAAAGTTATAGGTATTATGTTTATCCAATTGAAATATTGACAGCACATGGTTTCATCACTGTATAACTCTTTTTTGTGCATGCCTGTGTATCTAATATTACATATATCTTGCATGTTTTTATATTTTCTCTTTGACTGATGATCTTTCTTGTGAAATCCAATAAGCTGGCCTCAATTTGATGGAAATTTTCATGTATCTATTGTATAGGGAAGCATTGTCTGTGAAAACTGACACATAATATAGAGGTAAAGAAGCAAGCAACAAATGGACTGCTAGGGAATTGCCTCCATAAGAGGTCAGATGCAACAATTGTCCATTAAGAAGGGGGTGTCTGGATGAAGATCAAAATTTAGAAAGAAGAGAGGTGCACTGAATTCTTACCAATAAGAGGTAAGCAGAGAAATCCATGTGCTTCACATGTTCTATTTACTTTCTACCAACAATTTCTGTGTCAAATACTAACTATATTTAATTAGCTAAACTATTTCCCTGGCTCAAATAATTTATACTTTTAACAAATAACAAAAATGATATTATAAAAAATCATATTCAAATATTGTTGTCAGTTTCTCTATACACGGCTTATGTATCTTAGATGACGGCGTTGATTTATTGCCAAATTTGAGTACCCTCCATCATTGCCAAATTCATATCTTATAGTTGAAGGTACTAGAAAAATCATTTTTTTTCAATACATCCCTTGTTTCTCCATTGTGTTGAGCTCTTGCGATGTTTTTCAGACCAACAATAGCTAGCAGTTGAAAGCTTAGCTTGGCTATACACTAATACTAAATGGGGGTTATGTGACAGGTAAGGCTATTGGTTAAGATTGCTTGCTGCTTGGAATGGTTGTTTAAAGAAGATATAACTAGAAAGCAGCTTTCAGAAAGTGTCGATTTTTTTATGATGTGAGGAAATGATGCTAATGGCGGAAGTGATCATATCTCTGTCTTTTGATTTTGGTTTATGGCAGGAGTTCTGAGAGATGCTCTTATCTTTCTTTTCAAGCGTGTTGAACAGATCAACAAGGTGAAGAGAAGTGAGATCTCAGCCAGGATGAATTGAATTAAAGACAGGTAAACTGATTCTTTATTTGGAATGTTCTGCATGCTTCTATCTATATGAAAATAAATGTGGTGCCATTTATTAAACTTCATATAAGGCCATTTAACCACACGGGTCTTGTGTGGGTCTGTTGGATATAGAACCTTCACCACAAAACTTATTTTTTATATGAACTGACTTGCAGCATGGGTCTGTTGGCTGTAATCTATTAGTGTCAATGTTCAGTAACTAGAGTGTTGAGTCCTTTGTTTTCTGAGTCAAGTTCAGTTAGTCAGTTTACTGGGTTAGAGTCTGTTAGCAAGTTGTTAGCCGAGCAACACTCTGGCTGGCTGGTATGTGCTAGAATAGTTATTTGACATGACAAGATGTGCCTTGTATAGGGATGAGGTTAGTTCTGGATACACTGGAGCTAAATTGTCAAAAAAATATTATCCCAATTTATTGTATGGTAAGCTTTACTCATTGCTACTCCTAGAGAAGTAGGCCCATGTTAATGTGTTATTATTTCATCCTTGCATGGTAATCCCTTTGGTTGGCCATTCAAACCTGTTTTCTGTAGGTGCTTGACTGTAGCTTAATTAGATCTTAAGTGGCAACTCATGTATTTGAGCTGGTCTGCTGCACAGTAGGCATTCATGGATAGCTTGATCTCAGTAGGGGGTGTTTCTATGTAATCAAGGTTTTTTCTACTCTGAATCCTAAGTGTTCGAGAAGAAACAAATGAATAGACTGCAGCTACGATTGGTGATGGTCTCCAATTACTCATGCTATTTTTTAGCTGAGAAAAAACAACTTTTTTTAGTTGATCATGTGTATCTATCTATACTATAAGGATCCAGTAGAACTGAAAACACTTCTCACCTAAAATATTCGTACCCACCCTCTCACAGAGGACCCATGTGTCATGTTTTTAGGTGGGACCGCAGTCAAAATACATGTGAGTTAGAAGAAAAAACACACTTTCGAGAGACTTTAGTTCATTCTCCGGAAAACTTTTTTCACCCAACGTCCCGCGCGTACCCACCTCCGGCCAGGTAGGCCCCTAACTCCTCGCGTGCACACAATTATCCCGTATTGCTAATAGACAAAAGATTGAAGAGTTTTTCTCCATATAAATAAAGACCAACTAACTCGAAAAATAATGTGCCTCTAAATTTGAGAATAGCTAAAGCTTTATATACACACGTGCGTGCGCACGTGCAACCAGCTAGTACTAATAATTTTCTAAGACATGTGATCTCTTTTAAACACGTGCTTGCAGCACGTGCCACACTACTAGCATGTAGAACTTGTCATCTTGCCTAACTTGTCATCTTGCCTAAAAAAGAATTAACGTACCAATAGGAGCTCCGAAATATGTATATATACAGCTATGCTGTTGGACCCAATACCGTCATCTTGACACACTTTTTTGCACGCCAAGTCCTATAGCTAACAGATGATTCGTATTGCTACACACTTTTTATATCTAATTTAAATCTATTTATTTTAGTAAGAATTTATGATTGATTTAGGTTTCTGCACGAGTAATTGATTTGACTCTTATTTTTCTGATCAGATGTTAGATCTTCATTGTGTTCAAGCGCTGTTCTACGTGATGCCATTAAAATTGCCGTGGAGGACCGGTCCATTGTTCTACGAAGGCTAAGGGCACGCATGCGCCAAGGACTTGAGAACCCATCTAGGGCTGACTGCTACGAGCACATGATAATGGCCAGACTATGACGGTTTCGGAACTACTTGATGAATCAAATAGGTGTATTTGTGGGAAGGGGATTTGATTACTGTACTGATGAATATTTTCCTTGTCATATGTGAGAAACTAATATCTTCCATAGCAATCAATGCCAAAATAAGTTAGTTATGATTTTGGCATCAGGAGATTTTGCTCAATCATTCATTGATTACATTCCTTGTTATTGCAAATCGTGTACATAAATTTCGCATCCTTTTTTAGTGTAGATTACCACATAAATATGATACAAGTATCCCCATATATATCAGTGCTGTTCCTCGCGAGCCAGCGCCTTGCAAAAAGAGAACAGCAAGCGTTGTTGAGCATAAGTTTTAATAACTTGTACCCAAAAGTGTTATATAAATTTATATTGAATTCAATATTTTGTTCCATGTCCTTTTCAAGACACGCATACCAACTAGTAACTTTATAATATAGAATACTTACTACTGTATATGCAAGTAGGTTGTACTCTTGAAGACCAGCATACTCATATGAATGGAAGCCACTGAAATCTTATACAAAACACTTCAGTTTTAATTCTCAGTCTCCTACTTGCTGCAAAAGTGCCTACTATTTTCATTCAAAATGGAAATGGGTGGCTGACTTTAAACAACTGTTATCCGGTAGGTCCCCGGTTCCATGATATTGAAGATCATTGCGGACAGCTGAGTTAGCTTTTCCTTCACATTTCAAGTGTACAGGACCAAATTTACTCAAAGCAGGTTTATCACACAACTGACAGACCAATGTTGTTGTGTCCTGAACATAATTGTACTCTCCTATTTGTAGAAGTATATTACTAATCTATTGAAATATACGCACCTGTTAGCATTGTCACTGGTGCTTTGCTTCCCATAATTTCGACAAATGTTGTGAATGCCCAAATAAAATCATCTGTTTTCTCTGTTGTTAATAGAACTCCTCCAAATATGATAGACTGGAAGTGATTTGACTCCCATAAATAGTCCAAATGGAATGCTGTACAGGTTAGTTCTGTATGTGGTGTCAAATGTAATTGCATCACCGAATTTTGCATAGTCAAGTCGATTCCTTCCAGTGGACCATATCATTGCCTTGAGTCTACCACTGGAGTTCAGTCCTCTAGTAGTTACACTGTCTTTGCGAGATCGTCTTTGAGGTTTTCCCTAGATAGCTTTGCACATAGGAATCTGATTGTTTTCTTTCTTATGGATGATGGATTCTCTCTGTCAGAAACACCCAAAATGTTGCATACTCGTCTAAGGCTCACATTGTTCTCTCTCAGTTTTCTGAATGTGTTCATTTAGCAAACTAATTTGGAGATGGCAACATATATGTGTTTTCAATCTTACCCTCTACATATATGTGTTTTCAATCTTACCCTCGTTTCCTTTTCAGTACTGATATTGCAGACTCATTTGCAGCTTGGCATCTGAACATTCAGATGTTACTTGCAGTCTCCCACGCTCTTCAGTTATTGCGCCTGCTCTGCCTCCGAGATGAACAGTAGCGTGTTCGCCGGCTCCCTGATTCGCCGGAGATTGCGCTGGTGGTGCTGGCAAAAACTGCTTGGGGAGACATGGAAGGTGTACGAATATGGAGTCCTTCTGCTTCGAGAACATCCGCCTCAGCTGCTGTTCGTGCCTGCACATGACGGGTCGGAAACCCTCCGGTACCCATGACTCCGATGCTGCTCTGATTGGGTGCCGCGGCGCCCTTGCCGGCGACGACGTGGATCGATGGTGATCTTCTCGCAATCAATTCGCCGTCCGAATCCATCGTTGATTTTTGGATCTCCATGAACTTCGTAGCATGCTTCCTTCCTGTTCTTAGTTTTCTTGTATGGAGCAGGAGCATGGATTCAGCGGGGGACAGAGATTTGAACTATGCTGGCGGGCAAGCTGCATTCTTCTCCAAGTGAAAGGGCCACCTGTCTATGCACAGTTACGTTTGACCGGCCGTGCTAATCTCATCGCCACGCTGGAAATTACGGAAGGGGAAGAAGTAACACTCACGAATCTCAGCGGCATCGTTGCCGTCGTTTCTGGGGGGTACGTACCCTGGGGGGTATGGAATCCGCGTTGGGAGGCAAGCTGCAGACGATGAGGACGTGCGCGTACGTGGGCGTGGGCCGCTTCCCGGAGCGGCATCCCATCGGCGCGACGGCGGTGGCGGGCGACGACCTGGGCCACGACTACGCCGAGCCCCCGCCGGCGCCGGCTGTTCGAGGCCGCCGAGCTCTCCTCCTGGTCCTTCGACCGCGCCGGCATCGCCGAGTTCGTGGCCACGTTCCTCTTCCTCTACATGACGGTGCTCACCGTGATGGACGTCAGCAATTCCCCCCTCCAAGTGCGGCACGGCGGGCATCCAGGGCGTCGCGTGGGCGTTCGGCGGCATGATCTTCGCGCTCGTCTACTGCACCGCCGGGCGCCGGCGTGGTCAAGGCGCTCGTCGGGGCGGCCGCTATACGAGTCGGCCGGCGGCGGCGCCAACGCGGTGGCGCCCGGGTACAGCAAGGGCGACAGCCTCGGCGCCGAGGTCGTGGGCACGTTCGTGCTCGTGTACGTGGTGTTCTACTGTTCTCCGCCACCGACGCCAAGCGCAGCACCAGGGACTCGCACATCCCCGTGCTCGCGCCGCTGCCCATCGGGTTCGCTTTGTTCCTCGTGCACCTCGCCACCATCCCCATCACCGGCACGGCATCAACCCCGCCAGGAGCCTCGGCGCCGCCATCATCTACGACAGGCCGCACGGCCACGTAAGTACAGGGTTACAGAACGACGTACATGTAGATTACTGATTCCTGAACCACACTGATGATTGATCAAATGAATTCTGATGGTTGTGATGCTTGCATTGGATGATGCCAGTGGATCTTCTTCTGGGTGGTGCCTTTCGCCGGAGCGGCGCTGGCGGCGGTGTACCACCAGGTCGTCATCAGGCCCATCCCCTTCAAGTCCAGCGATCACTACTAGCAGGAGGTTTTTTATTTCGTTTTTCAAAAAATTTCGGTCGTCGGCGAAATAACCGAAATTCGCGAAATTCGTTCAAAAATTTCGGTCAAACAATTGGTCAAATATACGATTTTTTAAATAGATATACAATTTATAATTTTCCTATGAACCATGTAACCACAGTTAAGTTCATAGCTCAGTGGTTTGTGCTCTACCAGACACTCGGTCCCAGGATCGACTCCCCTCGGCTGCGTCTTTAATTTTTATTCCTGAGACTATGTGGACCCCATGTGTTATTGAGAGAAAAAATGAAAAAAGACATGGCTCATGCAGGAATCGAACCCGGCTCGTTTCATACCCAAGAAAGTGTTCAAACCACTGTGGCTTCAAACCACTGCACGCTGTAGTGGTGTTATAGATCATAATATAATGAAAACAAATTTAACACTACTCCACACAACTCCATCACAAACGGTTCAAAACGGGGCATCACAAACGGCCATCACAAACGGTTCGTTTTCCCAACCGTTTGTGATTTCCTGTGTCCGAAATAAACCAAAAAATACGAAAACAATAGGGAAAAAAATTTATTTTCATTTGGAGAGGCCACCGGCCATCCAAGCCATCAAGTCACAAGTCGCGCCATTTTTTCGCGGGGTCCGCGGCCGGCCAGGTTCGAACTCACGATCTCTTCCTCGCGCGTAGCCTCCTCTACCACTCGCCACTGCACCTGTCCATCACCTATGACTGGATAGCGTTCCGATTCCTATCATATTATACCAGACCGAGTTTAAATTGCTTGTTTGAGGCCCTAAATAACTTCAAATCAAAATCTGTTGTACTACAAAGTTTCCTAACTTTTCGAATCCTACAACTTTCATGTTGACCGTTTTTTCATCCGAGGCCGTTTACGAAATTTGAATTTCAAATTTGAGAATATTCAAACTTAGATCTAGCAATTAGATGACTTCAAATGACAAAGTTGTCAACTCCAAAGTTTCATGACTTGTCGAGATCTACAACTTTCATGTTGACCGTTTTTTCATCCGAGGTCGTTTGAAAAAAACTCAAATTTCAAATTTTGAATACAAACTTACTTTTCGTTAGTAAAACACTTTCAAATTTAAAAGTTGTCAACTACAAAGTTTCATGACTTCTGAAAATCTACAACTTTCATGTTGACCGTTTAAAACCGTTTGTGATGAGGGGCATCACAAACGGTTCTAATACGAACCGTTTGTGATGTCCCAACATCACAAACGGTTCATATTAGAACCGTTTGTGATGCCCCTCATCACAAACGGTTTTGGTAAAACCGTTTGTGATGGGGGTATCACAAACGGTTTTTCAAAACCGTTTGTGATACTGCCGTTTGTGATGTTGTTTTCTGTAGTAGTGTAAATGTAACGAAATTTTTACCGAATTTTGTTTCTTTTGGTCACCGGCGAAAAACACGAAATTCGCGAAATTTCGCTGAAATTTCGTCGAAATTTTTAACCTTACTAGCAGCTGACTCGAGCTAGCTAGCAGACGTTGTTGCCGGCACGTGGATTCTGCTGCTACCGTGCTACGTCGTCCGGATGTGTCGACATATATAATCCGACGGATCCATGGAGTGTAGGAGTATGGCGACGTGTGATGTCTGATGTGTGTATAACCATTGCATCCGTGGAATGTGGAATTAATGTGGCCCAATTGTAATGCAAGGCAACCCAGGCCAATAATATATCAAGGCCCATTATGAGTGCACGAATTTTGGTGTCAAAGAGTCCACAGAGAACGGAGGGTGTGGCCGATGCCCAAAAAAAAAACGGAGGGTGTGGCCCACTTTCAGCGACTCACTAGCGTTCACTGCCTGAAGATATTTTGGTGTCTCCTTTGGCCATCCACGGGCAAAAAAAAAAAAAAACTAACGAGGGCACCAAGCTCGTGTCAACAAGCTCGTCTCGCCGCCCTGCTCCCGACCCGAGATCAGTGGCGGCGACCGGCGTCTGACTGAGTGATTTCAAGGAAGGCACCAAGAATCCAAGATCAGTCAACAACAATCAATAATATGGTAAGCAATCGCCCCCTTTAGGCCTTCTTTCTTCGTAGCGGTTCCCAAATTGTGCGTCGCCATTGTCCCCATCCCATCGCTCTCCTGGCCTTACTATATCTGGCAAATCTGCCAAATCCAAGGGCCCCTCCTTGCTTCTGTATGTGGAAATGGGCTTAATTTCCGTCGAGCCGGAGCGCGACACGGGCCAGCCCATGCGCCCGCGCCCGCGCCCGCGACCAACGGAGAAGAAGACGCGGGGGCGGCTAGGGTTTCGAGGTTAGTGGATCTCCTCACCGGCGAGGGTGGCGTTAGGGTTCCGGCGGCGTAGGAGGCGGCCGGGCGAGGTCGGGGCGGGGGCGCCCATGGCCATGGCGGCGGCGGGAGGGGTGGTCACCCCTGGATGTTTGAACGGGGAGCAAAATTTTCTAATGACGACCCTTTTGCACCAGTTGAATGCTTTGAAAGGGATCAGTATTGCTTTCCTTCATGACTTCATGTATATCTATATTTTATTCATGTTACTGGTATTTCTTAGTGTGCCGTTTTTATATTGTGGATGTTTACAAAATACACTTTTGGATTGTTGCAAGTTGGTCATAAAAACTAGCGCAACACTGTTTGCAGTTTCTTGGATGGTCTATGTAGTGGTAGCAAAATGTTGGTACTAAATTAATGGTATCAGGCACTTGTATCCCATTTGTCAACTACAAAGTTATTATCATGGCTTGACAAAATAAGACTTTCTGAGTTCTTCCATTATGCAGTGTGAATATTCACATGCAGCTATAGAAACGTAGGTTGATTGATTTAGGCATGCATTTTGGTGAGGACACATCTTTCAACTGCATGAACATTGGACATACTTTACCAACTATGACTTATACACCAAATCTTGATATTTCTTAGGTCTTCTGTTGGAGCTTTTGTTTGCAATTGTGTATCATCCACCATAGGTGGTTTGGACATTCAGAATTTCTTAGGTCTTTTACAGAGAAATGAAATAAAAGACCAGCTGGGAAGTGTGTCCTAGCAGCACCACATTTCACTTGTGTTCATCAACTTCAGGAGTTCATTACTGAACTTTGCTAACATTTCCTTGTGGTGTCCTGTATTTAGTTATGCGCTGTACAGTTTTGATTCATGTTTTATTCATGCATGTAGTTGTGGATTATACAAGCGACCTCACAGATTTAAGTGCCAGATGTTAAACTCACTCAGTCATAGCAGAGTCACATTTCAGGAAAAACAGTTGTGTTATGGTTCTATAGAGCAGTAGCTGATTTTTACCTTGGTTAAGTGAAAACTATAAGTCATCACATATACTAAGTAGTGTGCCTCACTTAAGGGAGAACTTTACAGACCTCAAGGGTGAAATTTACATGTACCCTGACATAACAAGGGAAGAAGGAATTAGGGGTGCAAAGCTTTGCTGAGGGCAAACACAGCACCAGCAGCTGTGTGTCCTGCAAAGATTGACCCTTTGCTGTTTTGACACTCGACAAAATAGCAAAGGGTCAATCTTTGCGGTCCAAAAATAGCAAATCTCTATCATGACGATGAGTTTATATTTTTGAGTCCCGCTTACAATGTGTATATATTCCTGACAGTTGTTTTGATTTATTTAAATAGCAGGCTTTTAGAAAAGGTTTATCATTGGCCCGCCGCATAGGAAGTTTGTGCCACACATCACTTGGCAAGAACACGTGCTTTTCGCCAGGGGCGTCTCCGGGCAGGTTTTCGTCGTCCGCCTGGCCAGAAGACCATTTCTATCAAGGGAAAGAAATATATGTGAGTTGGATCGAATGTCTATATTTTGCACTCACTCACTCAATAGTTTGTTCGACAAAAACGTTAAATAATTCTTTTATGTTCAGAACCAGGTGACCTGGAGAGCTGATGGCCATCCTCTTGAAGCCCAGGCGAGCCATGCCTTCTCTGTTGGCCACCAGCGCCTGTGGAACTTCATGAACGGCAGAGTTCTCGACATTGGAAAGCTCAATGTGGGCGAAAGGTGCATATACACAACCGCTCAGTCAGGTACCTTCTACCAGACAGTCAAGCATGGTATTATATACTAGGTTACTCTTGTGATTCATGGGGGAAGGGAGGTTGATGCATTTCTTTTATCACTGCTGAATCAGGTACATTCTACCTGACTATCAGACATGGGCAGCACTGGGTTACTCTGGTAATAGATGGGCGAGAAGGTTGGTGCTACGGAATCCAGAACAAGAATGGCAAATTTGAGTTCAAGCATACGGTGTACCCGCACAAGAAGTATATGAAGCGGTCCAAAGTCCTGAAGGACGTGGAGGGGAACTATGGAGTGAATGGACTTTGCCCAGATGGACTTCATATGGTATCTATGGGATTCATTTCTGTTGAAATGGCTGTGGAAGTGCTGTCAGAATACGATGGAGAAGTTCCAGTACCAATCAAGGTGTGCAAGGCATGTGCAACTTTGTTGTTGTATGGTCCAGAGAGTGCAAAACTCCACGATGCCTTTTATGCCTCCAGCTCCTCTTCTTGTTGGTGATGTCACTTTGGGGGACCTCCGTCCTGCTCTGCCTCGTCGAGTTCGTAAGTGGAACACCATGTCAGAATCGCTTCTACACGTTAGTGCACTCAGGCTGGATAGTGGGGTCTTCGTACCTCCCAACCCAAGCTCGGTCAGTGGAGTGTACACTATCGAGCAGCTTCTGGATGAAGTGGCCATGATCCCGTACAACAGAACAGTTGACAGTCTTGACACAATGGTCACCCACCATACAGGGAACTGGAAATCCTTCCGCCCTGATGCAAAATCCCATCAGCATAAAAGGAACTGGAAAGCCTTTCTACCTGATGCGAATTCCCATCAGGCTGATGGTAAGCCACACTTCAGAAGCAAGGACTTCGTCCCGAGGCCGTCCCCTATGTTATTTGACTGTGATTTGCGCGCGCCCCGGCGCGCAAAATTTGATATACAATATATACACATAGCATTGTCCTGAAATAACTGAACAACTGAGTCCGAACAATTAAATATAACTTACAAGGATTAGGTTCAATTTACAAAGCAGAAATAAACATGAGACTATTATCAAAATGATAGGTGTGAGTGGAACACAAATATTTTTTGATCTCATCTGTGGCGTGACTTGATCGAAGTTAAAACAAACACAGTGCACGCAATCAGAATACCAGATCGGTTGGTGTTGAGCTGGAGTACAAATACGTGACTACACACAAGCCATTGCCAAGGCAATTTTAGAGGGGGGGAATTTGTGTTGCCCTGCAACATCGAACAGCATGAAGTTAGTAGCTTTTACATACCGTTTTGACTACTAAAATGCTGTAGCTTTGCTGCTTCGAGGAAAACAAATAAATGCAACAAAGGTCCTGAAGAAAGAGAAGGGACCAAGGCTAGTAAGCTGACAACTGGTGCAGGCACAAAAGGATAGCATAACCAGAAGCTTTAAACAAAAAAGAGAGAACAATACCCAAATTTATCTCTATCCAAACAGAGACGTCAGTGCCTGTGCGCCAGACTTACCGGAGCGCAAGTTGTTTCTTTTAGCTTGATTAGTATAGATGTTCATGACATCATACTCCAATAGAAGGAACTGTGTAGAGAGTTTATTATAATTTGGCTGGGCAGGGATTTTCGTGATGCAATCTAATTTATATGCAAAATTTAATGCCCCAGGTTACTACTCGTGACATGCATGTGGCACTTGGAGAGCCCATGTGCTGGCTTGGATGTAGGATATGCAAAATACATACACATTTTATGCAACCAAAACATTATTTATATATAGGTACATACCTGTGGGTTGCTATGGAATTAAAAAAATTCTACAAAATGACATAAAAAATGTCATATACGAGATGTGTATTTTTCAGCTAAGTAATGTCATATACGAGATGTGTATTTTTCAGCTAAGTCCATTGGTACAAGCAATACAAGACAAAATGTTTTGGATTTCCAAAGTAAAGAATTGTATGTTCGATTGAATCACCTCCCGCACTTCAGTTGCATTGTCACTCGTTTTCTTTCTGGAGTCCAACATAGTTAATTACTGATAGCGGTTACTACAGATGCGAGTGAAACTAAAAAAATGATAAACAAAGGGTGACCTATTTAGATATTAGCCAAAGTATACATGAAGCACCTGGCCTGCATAACATGTATTCAGTTTTCAGAAAAGAAAAACATACTTCAATCAGGGAAATCCAGAATGATCGTGTTGGCCAGCCACCTTCATCAGCTTATCAGTCAAACAACGAATATTGTCCCTCAAATCAGTAAGAAATTGGCTTCCCAACACAAGAAGTTCCTGGTAACGAAAGGTATGCTGCCCACCATCAAACTGGAGCCTTCACCTTAAAAATACGTGCAACTGAAGGATAAGCTATTACCTTCACAGAGCCATATCTCTTCTCATAAATTTCAACACAAAGAATTACTTCTGGATGGACCACATGCCTATGCTCATCAGATCTTTAAGCTTTGTTCTGAAACAAAATAGACTGTAAGACTAAAGTTCCAGATAGAAGCATGTGTAAAGGGGTGTTACAGATGAACTGAGATAATCCAAACCTTCCAAGGCACACCAATTAATTTAAGAGATGTGGCCATTTCAATCTTCTCAGATAATGACTTGGAACCTTTAGACTTCACAGAATCACCACTGCACCAAAGAATCGTATTCATTGTGGCAAGAACAAGATCAAATGGAACAGACTAATTTATGGTCTCAGATGCATATAATGATAAAAAATGCCATAAGCTTGTCCCAGCAGTTTGCTCCACTCGACTATAGTATCAGACTGTTACATCTGTTTCTGCTCTAGAACTTTGTTTCTACCAACTTGTCATGCTTGCGTATTAAAACTCCATTGAGAAATAAGAAATAACTAAAAACCCAACAAATGTATGTGTATAGTCGAGTTACAATATATGATAACTAACAATAGGTAACATTTGGATTTTTTTTTCTTTGACCACTTTACCTGAAAGAGTGCAACCTTGCTGCAAATTTGTCTTCGTCCTGCTTGGCCTTAATTCCAACCCACTTGTCCACTTTAGTAAGATAGCTTTCCTGATAGTTATAGTGACCCCACAACTCAAACTTCATAAATCTGTCATGAAGTTGAGGTACTGACATTCATTGTTGGTACACAGTAATGTCCAGTTTGGCCAGCACATTCAATTTGGTTAGAGCAAGTGAAGCCTACATATCTCTACAATCCCAGACCAACTAACCGTTTTTCATTTTTATTAGGAAACCAGCTGATTGATTTGCTGATTGCAAATCTCCATAATTTCAGATCAGCTGATCGACATGTCATTCAATCATATAAAATAAGAAGCTTCCAACAGCCACAGGGAATGGAAGAAACTAACCTGGGCAATGGTTTATCTGGCCCGAGTACCGTTTGGCGCTGTCTTAGTAGTCTTGCCTTGTAAATTTTCCTTTACCTGAATTCTGAAGCACAAATGGGCAATTCACATTACTATTAGACGTCATGTTGATAAAAGAAGAAAATGCAAAGTAATAGCAGAAAAAAATTAATAGTATATTAACATTAATAAAGAAGGGTCCGGATAAAAGTGATGGCTAAGAGTGGTTATTCTGAAATTAAGCACCTCCCCAAACCTTCTGTGGCCAGATCTTAATGGGGTACACTGTCGTCGGTCATACCTTCAGCATCATCACTCTGGATAACAACAATTTATATGAAGTTACAACAGTATATAACAACAAAAAGGATGCTATATAAATAAAATTTATGCTGCAGATATCGAGGAAAGCTCAATTTCCTTGTCACTAAAGTTCCATATTCACAGTCATATCTAATTTAATAATTGAATAGCAAGGGATATATACCTCCTCATTTTGTTTGTAACGATGTGTCACTTTGCCCTGTTCCTTTTAGGATATTGAATAGGCCAGAGATCTGAAATATATTGACTTCAATGCATCAAATCCAAGGAAACAATAATCTAGAGAACAGAAATTGAAATAACGAAATGACTTTATAAAATTGCATGGTCCAATGTCAATGCAGACAACAGATTGTTTGTAGCACCTGCACCATTTACGCCCAATCCTCATCGATCTTCCTTTATAAGAGGTCAACAATGTCTTGAAAATATTGGTGGTTTGACTAACCACACATCCAGATAGAAGTACAATTAGTATTGTTTTTCCACAGGATGTATTATCAAGGTACAGAAATAATTAAATATGGCGACATATCTCCTGCTGCCCATCCATCATCTAATGAACTTTTCTAAGTGATCAAATTGATTAGATGAATTTATGTTTAGCCTGCTCAGAACTTCAGAAATGAAATTGGAGGAATTCATCTCTGCTATATCAAAGCAATTATGATCTATGCAAAATAGGGGATTTGTAGTTCATCATATCACCATAGCAATACCTCAAAGCAATATGGCAATACCTCATATTGCTTTTTTTAGTAGTATCTGCATAGTAATTTTGACTATTGCCAACTTAAAGAAAAAGGACGTTCATATACACAGTTTACAGATGTTCCAAGTTAGCTATGATCCATAATAAATTAGGTAGCATATAACAAAATAGTAAAATGTAACTGATTATAAAGTAATGAGAAAAAAATGTATATTTACTTTACCATGTGTGATGAGGACAAAGACGCAGCTGCTTCACCAATTTAAGTTGGCTAGTTATATTCCAGTAGCTCAAATATCGAAGCAATATTTCTGTGAAGCTGTACCAAAGTGGTGAATAATGAGTATGCATTCTGAAACTACTTCGAATAAGTAAATAGTAGAGCTACTAATTAATAAAGGGTAAGCAGAGGTTATCATATATATGCTAATGTTTCACACCCACATAATACATCAAATGCACAACTCAATATTTTTTTCCCTAGGGTTTGAGCTTGAATATTATATGAATAAGCTTTATACAATCTTAAGATCATTAATAGATATTTCAATGGATTAAGCGAACAACACGACAAACTGGAACTGGAGATTTCATGATCTGGGCAACCAGAGCTGAGCTTCTCCACCACGGATGGATCCATGAATCTCATTAACTCAAGATAGAGTTAGTTCCTTTAGGCATGCAAAACAGACTTACCTTGGCACTCCAATTTAGTGCCTAACATACTGCAAAATTCCCTACGATTTTAGGCTCGCACACCAGGAGATCCCGGTTATGTCCCTTAGACACATTACATCAAACACCTTATGAGCATTGGAATGAGCATAATCGGCTAATGCATGTTTCTTGCAAATTTTATGAAAATCTCATGAGAAAATAAAGATTTCTGGTAGGATCAAAGATTCAGGTGCTTAAGTAGCCACATCACTGTGCTCATCAGCTAGATAGTAAATGCAAAATCTTTGTGAGTGGATTAAGGGAAGAATAGAAAGGCAGATAGGTACTTACCAGTGGATAAACTTGCAGCCTCCCATGGATTTGAGATGGTTCCCTGCATTTGACCAAATAGTAGGGAGACAGCCGGGCCAATGGCGCGCTACCACCTGCCTTATCCTTTGTCTTCATCACCCCTGGCCTGATTTCGTCCTCCAGCTTTGACAGCTCCAGCTGCAGCCTGAAAAACAGCAAGTAAGATGCACGGGAAGGGGAAAATATGGACCTTACACAGAACAGAACTGAAACGGGATAGTTGGGGG
>OAMR01000757.1:170500-186902 GCA_900205405.1 Echinochloa crus-galli | reverse complement strand
TGTGAAGCTGTACCAAAGTGGTGAATAATGAGTATGCATTCTGAAACTACTTCGAATAAGTAAATAGTAGAGCTACTAATTAATAAAGGGTAAGCAGAGGTTATCATATATATGCTAATGTTTCACACCCACATAATACATCAAATGCACAACTCAATATTTTTTTCCCTAGGGTTTGAGCTTGAATATTATATGAATAAGCTTTATACAATCTTAAGATCATTAATAGATATTTCAATGGATTAAGCGAACAACACGACAAACTGGAACTGGAGATTTCATGATCTGGGCAACCAGAGCTGAGCTTCTCCACCACGGATGGATCCATGAATCTCATTAACTCAAGATAGAGTTAGTTCCTTTAGGCATGCAAAACAGACTTACCTTGGCACTCCAATTTCGTGCCTAACATACTGCAAAATTCCCTACGATTTTAGGCTCACACACCAGGAGATCCCGGTTATGTCCCTTAGACACATTACATCAAACACCTTATGAGCATTGGAATGAGCATAATCGGCTAATGCATGTTTTTTTGCAAATTTTTTGAAAATCTCATGAGAAAATAAAGATTTCTGGTAGGATCAAAGATTCAGGTGCTTAAGTAGCCACATCACTGTGCTCATCAGCTAGATAGTAAATGCAAAATCTTTGTGAGTGGATTAAGGGAAGAATAGAAAGGCAGATAGGTACTTACCAGTGGATAAACTTGCAGCCTCCCATGGATTTGAGATGGTTCCCTGCATTTGGCCAAATAGTAGGGAGACAGCCGCGACAATGGCGCCCTACCACCTGCCTTATCCTTTGTCTTCATCACCCCTGGCCTGCTTTCGTCCTCCAGCTTTGAAAGCTCCAGCTGCAGCCTGAAAAACAGCAAGTAAGATGCACGGGAAGGGGAAAATATGGACCTTACACAGAACAGAACTGAAACGGGATAGTTGGGGGGAAAAATTAAGAGAGTAGAACGGCTGAGATAGAGGATGGGAGCATGCAGTATCATTAGAGCAGCAGCAGGTTCAGTGGGAAAATAAAATCAGCACAGCATCAGCACGTCAGCAGCTCTCAAGGAAAAGAAAAGCAGGAGAAACGCCCACTCTCATTTATTTCAGATTTAGAAAGAAGAAACCATGAAAATCAATGGGAGAAGGGGGAAAGAAATTGCCATGGACAAAGAATAAAGAATCAACAGGCGCAGCTTTGGGTGAGAGGGGAGCAGCAACATCTTAGATCCGGAAGGGAACAACTAAAAAGAAATCACAGAGAAGGCCAAGAACACAGAGAACCAAGCTTAGATCGAATGGGAAAAGGAAAAATCATTAAAGGGAAAGAAAACCATGCAGGATTCACAGATTTCCCATGGAACCATCTTTATAGAAGGAAGAAACAAAGGAAAAACGAAAACGAACGAGAACTTCAGAGACAGAATTGGGAAAAAAAAGAAAAGAAAAATATAGACAGCCAGGAGCACGCCGCTTTTTTTTCGTGGTGACAAACAACTCGCCATCCCCACGCACTGCAGCCCCATACAACAACGGGGAAATCTACACGGACACGGGTCTACAGCAGACAACAGCGGCAAAAAGCATAAAAGTATGAGGAAGAAGACGGCAGCGATGAGGGAAAATCCATACCGCAGTCAGGTCAACGTGAGAGAGGTACTGACGGAAACAGTAAAAAAGCAGGGAGAAGAAGGGGAAAAGGAAGCTTACCATGGAAGGGGCGCAGGTGAAAGGGAGAAGACGAAGCAGGTGGTGCGCATCTTTTATTTACCACGTACTCGAGTGCTTCGCGAGACCCCAGCGGCCGCCTGCCGTACTCGAGCGCTTCGCGAGACGCGGGGAGGGAGCGGCGCGGAGGCGGAGGAGCGCGAGGGGAGGGAGGAGGGGGAGGCGCCGGCGGTCCAGGGAGGCGGGGAGGGGCGGCAGCGGCCGGGGGAGGCGGAGAAGAGGGGCGGCGGCGTGCGGCTGTAAGAGGAGGGGAGGGGTCCGGGAGAGATTTGAGGGAGAGAGGGGAAACCGATGGGAGAAAGCGCGGAGGAGGACGAACAACCGAGAAAGATGGCGATGGTTTAGACCCGAGATTTTTTTCACCGCGGGCTTGAGTCACTGGGGGATAAGATTCCCACCGTAAGATGGAAATCGGACGCCGTAATTTTTTTTCGCCGACGTGGACAGCCTGGGCTCCCGCCGCACCCGCCCCGTTTCATAACAAGAGATAATAACAAGAGATGAGGTATCAAATCTAAGGCAGTTTGTACAATACCATTTATGTTTTAAGCACATATCACATTTTTAACGTGTGTTTCTTTATACAGCTGCTGAAGGATTATCCCCAGGGAAGTCTTCTAGATGCTGGCACAATTTCTGCTATTGCTAGGGCCAAAAGTGCTGCTAGGACAAAGTGAACTGAGATGACAGTCTTGCTGTATTGAAAGGAACAAAAAGTGCTTCTAGGACAAAGAAAGAAGTGAACTTTGCTGTGATTGAAAGGAACACGAGGCGTGCTTTACTTACTGTAGCGATAATGAGGGTTTGCATTTTTGCTCCTTCAGGATAACTATGGATGTATGATACCAATGTTTAATTTTATATTTTCACTCCTGTCTATGCTGGTCATCGTTTGAGATATGATACGATAGATGGTGTTTTTCAGTCACATACATGTTCAATGGATCATTATTTTTCCAATGTTTGTCCTGAATTGATGGTGGTAGTCATCCTGTTATTAAAGTTAAGATGGTGTTTTGATTTGGCACAATGTGATTATAGATTGGCTACTCATGAACGTAGTTAGCTTTTATTTTAGAGTCACTTTTTTAAGAGCTTGTGCATCCCGTTTACTCCCTGTAGAAATTATGCAGTTGGCAAAAACCACCAGCAGGTCTCGTCGGCGTGTAAATGGCCTGCTACTATATACTGCTGCTCCTACACGTTTGACCGTACAGAATTCATTTACACGCCATTCATGCCTAGAAATGTCAAGGACATCTTTCGGCAGATAAATTCATTAG
The DNA here is from genome assembly GCA_900205405.1 of Echinochloa crus-galli. Lineage (NCBI taxonomy): Eukaryota > Viridiplantae > Streptophyta > Magnoliopsida > Poales > Poaceae > Echinochloa > Echinochloa crus-galli. Next base: position 183,892 of record OAMR01000757.1, on the reverse strand, counting down.
TGCTTGATATACTGCTCATTCAACATTCAATACAGTATCAAAGACACCGTGAGCTGATTCAATACACAGGTTCTGTGACAATAATCAGCAGACTTATCTGCAGAATGACAAATCATAGATCCAATCCATGTAGTTACTTATAGTAGTACCAAAGGCTAACGTGGCCACAGCCCTACAACACAATAAATTCCAAGCTCCCACACATGGATTGCCTACCAAGAGCCAATCGATCGAAAGCACATGATCATGGTAAGGGCCATAGGCTCGAATCGGACAAACAATTACTACAAACAAGTTTACAGGGGATCGTACAAATGACTAGAGAAACATAAAGATGAAGATACAGAAGTACTATGTTGCCTTGCATGGTTCCGAACCTATCCAGATCTTGCTCAAACCGTTTTTTCATGGAAAAGGCGATGCCTGCAACACAAAAGATGCCATTTCTGAGTTAAAGGCAGAGTAAATTTCATTGATATGGCAAAAAATGTTAAGGTACAACATGATCCTATGTACCTGTCAAATTCTAAACTCTGAGTGACAATACCATTCAGAAGAAGCTCCGAGTCGAACACTTGGAGACCTGCAACGATCGTACAGAACTTGTTCCTTGAGATTTCATGAAATGGAGGAAGCAACAGAAAAAAAATCTTTTGGGCGAGAGAATTCATAACATGTACCACTCTTAATTAATGGCATACAGACACTGTGGTCTTGTTCACAAGAGATAACAAAGGCCCCCTAAAAATTCTTGGTCTGGCTGTGATTCTCTCTGATGGCTGACAAAACCATCAATTGATCCTGGAGGCATTAATATAGTGATAATAGTACAAGTATTGCAAAAATAATGGAATAAAAATATACTGTAAGTTAAAAAACATCTTGGCATAAAAGATAATACAATTGTCCTCCGTCATCAAGCATTTCCCCATTTTAGTTGGATTCATCACAGCTAAAGATTTAGTGGCAAACCTCAAGCAATGGTTTTTTGCAGGCTCTGCCTATTGAAACAGACATGCTAAAGCCTAGCTCCTTTTCCTTCTTCATATCTCTCATAACATATTTCTTCTCGTAGGTATGACTATAGGTATCCCCATAGCCATTGCTTCTAGCATGTTCCTTGTGCGGGCAAACTTTTCAGCAACAAAATGTGTAGCCTCAGTAATAGTTGTCGCCAAGGGTAGTCCAAAGTATATCAATATCTGCCAACGTCCAAGAAAACTTAAAAGATGGGAACCATAAACAGACATCTAAATACTGGTTTAATATGTATAAGGGTACCCTATGTATAACTAATGTATTCAAAACTACCTTTGTTTGCATTTTGATGGTTTCCTTGTCCATGCTTTGGCTTAACAGAACACAGACTTTGGACATATTTCTTCTTTGCCTGCTCGATTGCAAAACTGGAGATGCTGCATTTCTGAACAGACTGGCAAGTTCTCTGGAACCTGGTGATTTCAGAAGGCCTCTCTTTAGTGATTGCTTTGACATCTGTGTCCTAGATTGGGTGCCTGTGCTATTTAGCTCTCTTAGTGGTACTCTGCTTGTCAAACTAGAGTAATGATCTTTTACAGATGTGGATCGTTTTTCCACTCTAGCATGCTTGTTGAAATCAGGGCCAGATGCGCTAACTGTTTTAGCGATTGATGAGTCTGCTACTTCTGTACTATTGGTTGTAAATGTAGTTGAGCTGCCAGCTTTATTAAATAGAACTTTCGAGCTTCTTGAGATAAACATATAGGTCCTCTTCCTTCTAGAGTGGATTATAGCATCAGAACCTAGAATAATTGAATCACTTGCACCAGATCCCTTGGTTCATTCTGACACCTCATGATTTATGGCCCCTTGTATGCTGCCACTGTCCATGCTTCCTTTTGCTTTCCCTGCCATTTGTTTTGGATTCTTCCTGTTTTTTGACTTGCTGGGATGCTTTTTCAGTGAGTTTGAAATTTCACCAATTCGTTTTTGAATTGGTGATTCAACTGAACATATCCTATCAGCTTCGCTTTCTTTTCCCGAACTTTCAGGAAGAGCATTCTCCCTGACAACATAATTGACAGTTGATGCATTGGACAATGCCTCCATGGTTTCATCTGCCATCTGAGTACATGGCCCAATATCATATGCTTCATATAAATCATCTGTAGAACCAACAGGCTCTGGCCCCTTAAAAGAATCCACACCTGAATCACCACCAATACAATCTGATATGAACCCAGCCCTGGTACTTGATCCATTGCCACCATAACTCTGGGAGCCCAAATGCTTCACTTGAGTGTTAGCATGGATCCTTTGTTTTTTCCTGGAAATCATAATGGCTGTGCATTCATCATTTTTTGGATTATCAGCCCAATCAAAGATACCTGACTTTTGGAGAGGGCTATTGTACTCGGCCCTTTTGTACAGGCACTGAGCTACTTTTGTGCCTAATATAGAAGCTGACTTGATCCCGCTAATCAGGTCAGTGCTTGTTTTCTGAGAAATTTCTATATCATCTTCTACAAGCAACCTTTCGACAGTATCAATAGCAGTGGCCTGTGATTCATCACCAGGCTCCTGCAAATTAAGGTAATCTAACCTTCCATGAACTCTTGCGCTGCTCATAGTACCCAAGCTGTAACGGTTAACATAGACAGGCAAGCAGAACCTAAAAAATTGAAAAGGTGAATAGCGTTACAAACACCAGACAAATTTGATCTGACTATCCAATTGTTAACAAAATCTGAACATGATAGTGAGTGCTGAAATATTATCAAATTCAAATGGTTGAGTGACGCATAAACCAAAACTGCATAAATGAAAGGAACATTTTCAAACTAAAGTACTACCTCTATTTTTATTTATATGACGTTAGTGGTGGGAAACATAGGCCAATTAACATTAAAATTGATGTCTAAAACGTCATCTAAATGAAAACGGAGGTAGTATTCACTGCAGATGTACAGACCCACATGTGCACACAGAAAATGTATGATCTCAAGTATTCACTGCAGATATGCAGACCCACATGTGCACACAGAAAATGCATGATTACAAGAAAGATAAATGACACATGTAACCCTGTCCAGGCGTATGAAGAAATATGGCAATACAGTCAAGTGCAATTCTGCAAGCAGAGTTTCAAGACAAGTAGAGCTAGCTGCAAACTTAAATGTGGTAGTGTTATAGCCGGACTTCGGTTGATCACCGGCAGCTAGGCAGCCGGAAGGTAACTGCCGCCGGTGGCGACGAAGCAGGAGAAGAGAGAATAGAGAACTTGGGATGCGAAGATTAGATTGGATTGAACTTGTCTAACTTTATTAATTCACGCAGCCAGCTATAAATAGCCGGGATTACAGAGTTTCCATCTAACAAACTTGGAGAGTTTCCTCCTAACAATACTTGGAAAACAATTCCTAATCTAATAAAACTGAACTAGGACTCGGACTCCTGATGCCTAACGCCTTCCTATGCCTGACGCTTCCTGCGTTGATATGTTAAACCGACCATAACAGGTAGCCAGTAGCAAAGGGTTGAAATGTTGAGATTCAGAGTAGATAGTGTTCACGAAAATAATGTGTATCCATATTTGTGTTGTTTCTGAATAAAATGGAATTCAGATAACTAATAGCTTTGCCAAGACTAGTAGACCGTGAATCGCAATATGGCAATCCTTGTTGGCAGAAAAACAAAGATTAGATATAAGAACCACAGAGTTTAGAAAACGAAACGGCATCTAGTGGTAAATCCTAAAGGGCACTGAAGAAGATAACACCTTGATCCCCCTACAAATCAGTGATAACACAGAAGATCTCAACAGCATCAGTAACAATTGCACAGCCCAATCTTATAAGTGGAGATTGAAGCAGCAGTGACAAGCAATCAGAATCACTAATCCCACAAAAAGTGTATACATGACAATCTCACGGTCGTAGTGCTCATCACGCAGCAATCGCAAATAGGAATCATCAAAAGCCAGTGGGATCCGTGTAAACAGGGAAGGGGATTGGGTTCAGGGCTGGGAGTAGGGAGAGTGCACGGGAGATGAGCAGGGGTGGAGCAATCCAGAAGGCGCAATCAGAGGGTTCGACCAAAATCCACCCTCGCACGCGGCTGGAGAGAGACGGACGATTCGGCGGCGCGGAAAACACGATCATCAAAATACTAGCAAAAAATCGGTGAAAATATTGGGGGGAAGTAAACGAAGGGATTATACCTCCTTTCGAGGGTCTTGCGTCTTCGCTTCGGCACTAATCCGCCATTGATCGAAGCGAGCAAGGGAGCGGCCGATTTGGGGTTTGGTGGGGTGCTGATGCGACGGCCGATTGGGGGAATCCACGGATTAACTTTCGAAGAAAGCCCATTCCTGATGGCTCACCTAGATGATGGATGAACTCATCAATACAGTCCTCGGCATCATAGGCAATCTCCCTCACTTGCTTCATCCAGATTCTCACTTGGTCGTCATGGCCCTCTGACATGGCGATGGTGCGGAGGAAGGCATTCATGCTCTCAAGCTCATCCTTGATGTATTGCATCTCTCCACTGATGCCCTGTAGCAACCAACTTTCATGAGAGAGAAGGCAGCCCAGCTTGCATGGAAGACTCCTAACTGCACCCTCAGTCAAGCTGAACATAGCACCTTCCATGTCTTACTACAAAAAATTGGAACGCAAATGCTTCTGCAGTTGGAGTTAGGATGCTTATGCTACATATATGGGGTTCAGGTTTGTGTAACTCTCTAATATCAACATAAGAGTATTCCACCATAGTTTCCTGATTATTTCCGGTTCCGGTTCCCATTGACCATATGCTTCTCCTAGAAACCAGAATAGTAAATTGCAGGAAAAGGAAATGAACTGATTGTCAATTAAATGATGACAAGGCAATGGCATGACACTGAGAGTTCAGCTCATGGCTGATGGACAATAGAATCCGAACACACTATGACATGGAGACCTTTATTTATCATATAAGTTGCTGAGCTAAACACATAAATAAAATTGAAAAGACCCAATGCACGCTTATAGGATCAGGACATCTCGTTGTTTTCTTCCTACTTGATAATTGGTTAATGCTTTGGTCAACTATGATCTAAAAGCAATGCTGAAAGGAAGATACCCTAAAACCAGTTAATTAAATAGAGTGACTCAAAAAGATGCATATCCAAAGTTCCAAACCAAACAAATCAGTTAATTAAATAGAGCGGCACGACATACAAGCAACATCATCCAATAAGCAAATCCAAGTAGGGAAGTGGCAATATCGCTTATTGATGTTAAATAGACACAATTATGGAAGCGTGACATGGAAGATACATGAAAAATTCATATACAAATAAATTCACCCATAAGCAAGACCAAAGAGAAAGGACTAGCTAGAAACAACTAGCAAATTGGCAATATGATCTAAAAGTAAATTAAACATGCCAAATATGAACAGAGACAAAATAAAACGACCCAATAAGCAAGACCAAGAAAACATTACTGAAAAGCTAAGGTATTGGTAATAGCACAAAGTTTGATGATGAATAACCTGGCACTAATTGGTACAAAAGTTCATGCTCCAGAGAATTAGGACAGCCACCAACTGCCTGACTGCCTGAGTGAATTGTACACCACACTGGTACATCTGCCGCAATAAGATTAGTTATGCTTCTCATTTCATCAGTGCGGACCACAACTCAATATTAGAACATACTAGGAGGAAAGCCAAGCAACTACAGAAAACAAATAATTACTGGATAACGCCACTGGATAAACCTCATATCATACGTGGAGACAACAAGGCACCTCTGTTGTTAGCTAAGATATAGTTTTTATTTAATTGGAGGGAAGGCAAACAGTATCAAACCACTGATCATATGATGTAGTATTGTAGTATAAACCCTGAATGATTAACTACAATGATATTGGGACCACAAATTGAATATGAGAAGTGAAGAAGGTAAGTAGCGAATACAAGCCAAAACTGTATGGAAGACCAGACAACTTGAAGAGGTTTCCATGTACTTCACAGTTAACAGCTTTTTTTTTGCGAGAAGAGGTTGAGCTTTATTAATGCATCATAGGGTTACAAATATCGGCCTCCACTAGGGAAGCAACAAAGTCTAGGACACGTCGAAGCCACACAGTCGACGACATTTCTCTACAGGCATAATTAGCTAATTCATGAGCAACCCTATTTGAATTCCTATTACAATGAACAAACTCAACCTCTCGTAGCTCATCACCGAGCAATTTCACTTCTTTCAGCTGCAGTGCTAGTCTTGAACGATTTCCTTCCTTGGATTTAAGAGCTAAACAGATCGTGAGACAATCGGTCTCTAGTATGACTGGACGGTCAATCCATAGGATGGCTAAATTCAGCCCTTCCCTGCACGCCATCAGTTCAGCTTCCTCCGCATTCACACAATTGGATCGGAGTTGCCCTGAAGTCAACAGAACTGCACCACGGTCATCTTTTGCAATAATGCCAATACCAACTAGTCCATTGTTTTTGAAAGCCGCATCAACATTGATCTTAACTCGCCCTGAATATGGCAGCGTCCATCGCGAAGGAGTATGAAAACTGCAGGCATTTGTGCATCTATGAACTGCTTCACAGTTAACAGCTTAACCATTAAAAAATAGGTGGTACACGGCAGTTTGATTGTATCACTATGTATCACCGATACGCGGTACGGGTACGGCGATTGCCAGACCTATAATTACTTCCCGCGCACTGATGCACGAGAAACGCTCAAGAGCAGCCTGCATCCACGCCATGCACTCGGCGACGCATTTCATCGAACACTCGGGGCAAAGGCGCCCCGGAGACGGTTGCCGAGCTAAAAACAGATCCCAAATTCCACTCCCAAATTTACTATGCAAAAAGAAGATTCCCCATCACATCAAAATTTCATAACATGCATGGAGTACTAAATGTAGATAAATCAAAAACTAATTGCACAGTTTTGTTATGCTCCGTGAGACGAACATTTTGAGCCTAATTAATCAATTTTTGGATAATTTTTCACAAATACAAACGAAATGCTACAGTGGTGCAATGATTACGAAGTGACATCGTACTCCCAAATTCACCCTCCCAATTCTAACATCTAAACAAGGCCTAAGACTACGTACCTACATCTCCGTCCGAAATGTACTCGCACTTATCCGACTGTTGCATAGGAGCCAGAGTCCATCAGCAAGAATGTGACGCGCCAGATTCCGGAGCCTGGCAGCCAGCCGCCGCCTCTCCGGCATGGCGCGGCTGCTCGCGCGGGAAAGGAGGCAGGTCAGCGGAACTGGAGCCCGGGCCATGAGAACAAAAAAAAAGTAACCAGCAACCCATCAAATGGGCAGCATAGGAAAGAAACCAGAGCAACTTATGGGGCCCCTACCCGAAACAAGAGCAACTTATGGGGCCCCTACACGAAACAAAGGCGTGGCGTGATGAACTCATATGACTCTTCATGGCCTGTTTGGCTGGCTGGTCGCCGGTGGCCGGTGCTAGTTTTTTCTGAGAGAAAAATACTACTGGCTAGTTGGTGGCTGGTGCTAGATTTTGTTGAGAGAAAAACATTGTTGGCTGGTGCTGCAAGCGAACAAGGCGTCAGTAACACGACACCAATAAGCAATCACCAGGTAAACTCAAACTAAGCAATCAACATGGGTCCATTCCCAGAGACTTTTAATCACAATTCTTAAAAAAAGAGACTTTTAATCACATGTAATATCTTATCTCATGCTGTCAGGCATCGTTTTATGAAGGAAACATTCAGACCTTCTGCACATCTGAACCATATCCAAGTCTTTTTTTTTAATAAAGAACCATATCCAAGTCTACCTGTTCGTTTGGCTCCACCAGTCAGCAGTGTTTTTTTCTCAATAAAAACCAGCCATCAGCCAGCAGTGTTTTTCTCTCAGCAAAAATCAGTACCAGCCAGCCGAACAGGCCAAACATTACAGTTAATGATATATTTGGACACAAAGCCAACTCAAACCCAGCAGCATCAATGCTTATATATTTCTTTTTGAAACGAGATGCTTATATAAGGCGCCTACATTTGTTGTATCCAATAGAAGAATTCATGGTGCAAGTTGCCTATAGCAGTCGTGTAGGTCACATTCACATACACAGGAAAGAGAGAGTCTAAGAACATTATCTTAGGCCTTGTTAAGATTCTAAATTCTATCCCCAAAGTTTACTATTCTAAAAGAAGATTTCTATCATATCAAAATGTCGGCACATGCAAGGCCATGTTCGTTTGGCTGATGGCTGGTGCTGATTTTTGCTGAGAGAAAAATATTGTTGGCTGGTTGGTGGCTGGTGGCTGGTGCTGGTTTCTGCTGAGAGAAAAACATTACTGGCGGGCTGCAAACCATCCTCCGACGGGTAATATTTCACCATCCAATTCTTCTGGAGGAGAAAAGTTGAGGTCTAGAAGACTTGTTGCCATGTTATTCCAACTGTCCAAATTATTGCTGCAGAAGCCTGTTCGGCCACAAGGATTTCTTGCGAGAGGACTACCTGCTGGAGATCGCAAGTTATTATTATATATCCAGTGTGTATTCGGCCACAAGGATCGTGCCATTTATTCATGAATGCAACACATACTCAATTGGCTCATGTTATTATTATATATCTATTGCCATGTTTTGGACTGCAAGAAGATGAAAGTTGGACGGGGATTTTGTTAATTTTACTACCTGTTGTTTTTTTAAGATTGTTATTGATCATGAAACCGTTGAGTTTATAATGCTTCAGAATCACTTTGAAAGACACAGGTATGTTATCGGCAATCTTTCTTAGAACTGTTACTAGATGGTAAGAGCGTTTTTTTCCCAATTTGGTCACCTTGTAGGAGTCCTTTTTCTACGGCATCTGCTATACCTTGTAAATATTCTACCCTTAATTTATCCTGATTTTTGGCAATATATTGTAGTCGATCTTCATCCTCACATGCACGAGCATCAACAATTATTTGTTTTGATAATCGTCCATAACAAAGATATGGATTTGGTTGGTTTTTTCTATAGTGTATTTGGTATTTAAAGTAATCATGCATTGTTACCTTGTTTCTTTTGTGATTAGTTTGTTTACTGTTATCGTAATGATAATAAATGCCTAATTGGTATCCTCTTTCACCATATGGAAATAGCAATGGATATTGCAAAGCCATAAATGCAGGATGTAGGATTGATATCTCATGCAAACCTTGATCTCTACTCCGTACTATGATATCTCATTTATAATTTTTCAATGATAGATCACCAACTATTAACATGGCTAATTCATCACTATTTGGCATCTCAAATTGTACTGGATCATTTTTATCTGCACCAATGATACAGACACTAACATCAATGCCATTATAGTCTTTCAGTAGATCACGTGCAAAACAGAATTTTTTCACCAAAGGATTATATTGATCTAGCATGTCCGTTAGACCTTTTACTATACTTGGATCGATATCTGTTGTTTCTATCTCTTCATTTTGTAAAGCACGTATTCTATTTGAAATTTCATTTTCAGTATCAAAGATGTATAATTCAGCGAATTTAGGAATATTGTTAGGTTTAGGCAATAGTGATCCTATACGATGATGTATTTGTCCATTAATGCGAAAAACATAAGGTCCATCTCCTTGATTTATTGATTTATCTATATTTCCTCCCATAGATGTAAAAGCAAACATGCTATTATATTGCCTTATTTTTTGGATGAAATGTTTGGATTGACTATCACCATTGTAATCAAGTAGCTTTGCAAGAAACTCAGGAGGTTTTTTAAATGGAGGAATGCGAATTTTACCTTCTTTACAACATAGGTTATAAGTAATAGTTCCATGATTGGATTTAATTCTTTCTTCATACCAAAATATTGCACCACAGTATTGACATTCATGATTAGGCATGCCATAGTATGATCGTCCAGGATATGATTCTTTTAGGTATTGTATATGTTCTGGAGAAAAATATACGTTATTGGTAGGTATTGATAAGTATGCTGTCTTTTTCTGTATGTTTAGACTACGCCTTTTATTTCGATTAATTAGTCCTTCTTCTAATGTACTATTTCGAGTAATATCAACTATTTTACGCTTTTTAGTTCTTGCCATATGTTTTGCTAGTAAAAGATAATATAAAATGTTAGTATCTTTAAATTAAGAGAAAAGGATAGTAGGGTACTTGAACATCTGGACAGAACTATGTGCTAATGTTGAATTGAAAATGCATCTAGTAGGTTAGCATTTCCTTACCTTTCAGGTGCTAAAATGCTTTGTCTTCGGCGATGTTGATATTATGCTGTTTGCCTGCATAGTTGTTTCAAAGGATTTAGAGAAATTAAATAAGAAGTATATGTCTGCAAGAAAATAAATTTTTTGTACTCAGTGAAGAAATAACATTAGTAACTACAGAATGTAAATTTTGTTCTCAAGAAATAATGATATTGTGGATGACTGGGGGTTATTAGGTAGAGCGCTTAGGGACTTAGGGTTATCTAGGTATGACTGGGGTTATTAGGTAGAGGGCTTAGGGACTTAGGGTTATCTAGGTCGATAGAACTAAAGGAAGCTATCTGATAGATGGAGGAGCTTTAGATGGAAAATGACAGAGGATGAGGCAGGCTTGTCAATAGTGATAGCAATCAATCCTTGATGCTGATTGGTAAAGAACTAAAAGAGGAGTAGGTCACAAAGACAAGATCGTGGCCTTGGCAAGACTGAACGGTGGGTGCTGAACGGTGGCTTTGTGGGCTCTTTTCAGATCGTCGACTGATAAATTCATATGGTAAGTTGTAATACAATTTGATTTTTAAGAGTAAAGGCATCAAAAACTTACCAATCACAAGCTTGATCAAGATCTCCAAGGAAAAGTTGAAAGTGCTTTAGGGAGTCTGCTTTCGTGGATTGGAACGGATGGATGTGTATTTTATATACTCTGTACCCGTTGTTGTTTGCTCTGGAAGGGTCCTTGTATTATTTTATATTATGTAGCAGGCTGCCGTTTCGTTTCTCTATATCTGGATTTTTCTTGGTTGCCTCGTTTATCGTGTATCGTGCTGCTGTATTCTGGATTTTTCTCGACAGCTCCGTCTGCACTGTGGTAAATCTTGGTACTGATGATATATATTGACATATGACATTCTCACCGTTTGTTTCTAATCGGACGGCTAAATATTAATTTGCTAACGTGGCCCAACCAAACGAGCCGGAATGCACCGGCTCTAGATTATGAAGATTTGTCAGGATATAAAATCCAGTGTGTTTGGGAAAAAATAAATTATAACATTTTTTTCCTGAAAAAAGGCCAAGTTCAGTTGCTCCAGTTAGCCGGTATGTGAAATATTTCTTTTACAAGAGGTGAATCTATTTTTTAGAAAGCGGATATTTTTTAACCAGTAATTAAAATGGAATTTCGCGGAAAATAAATTCTATCTTTCTATTTTTTCTAAAAAAAAGCCTCCTGTGGCAGTCAATTGGGTCTAAACCATGGGGATAAACAAGGCCCAATAACCAGAGAAAATCGCACAACGTTTAGCGGAGCCCATTCGCATCCAAAGCCCACGTTCCTCAAAAAAGAAAAACAAAAGGCCCGTCTCATAAAAAAAGAAGAAAAAGCCCACGAACGCATTCTTCGACCCTTTCCGTTTCCACGGGGATCCCGGTTCCACGACCCAGCCCGGCGGCGTCCGCCGCCGTCCCCCGTCGGCGAGCATGGCGCGGTGGTCATCCCCAAAGGACCCCGCCCTGGAGGCCGCGCTCCGGCGCAACCGCCGCTGGGTCGTGAACAACCAGATCAAGCGCCTCCTCCTCCGCTTCCCGTCCCGCACGGCGCCCGTGCGCTTCCTCCAGTCCCGCTTCAAGACGCTCGACCTCATGGGCCGCGCCGCCAACTGGCTCGGCAAGTACCCCTCCTGCTTCGAGGTCTTCTCCGCCGACGCCGGCGGCGGCGGCGGCGAGGTGGAGCCCCACTTCGGCTTCACCAAGCGGATGGCGGCGCTCGTCGACGCCGAGGAGGCCGCCGTCGCGGCCTTCGAGCCGGCCATGGCGGGCCGCCTCGCGCGGGTGCTCATGCTCGCCCGCGGCCGCCGCCTCCAGGTCTCCAAGCTCGCCGCGCTGCGGGGCCCGCTCGGCCTCCCCGACGACTACCTCCTCCGCCTCCTCCCCGCCCACACCGACCTCTTCCGCCTCGCCAACCCGTACCCGCACCGCCGGAACGCAGCCGAGCTGGAGCTCATCCGGTGGGCGCCCTCGCTCGCCGTATCCGCCGTCGAGGCCGCCGCGGCCGCGAGCGACTCCGCCCCGCGGTTCACCTGCTCGCTGCCGGCCTCCTGGGTCAAGTCGCACGACAAGATGGAGGAGTTTAACTCCACGCCTTACATCTCGCCCTACTCGGAGGACTGGGCGGTGCCGGGCGCGGACGCCGAGGCCGAGAAGCGAGCGGTGGCCGTGGTGCACGAGCTCCTCTCACTCACGCTGTGGAGGAAGATGTCAATTCTGAAGCTGGAGCATTTCAGGAGGGAGTTTGGGCTACCGGAGGACACGCCGAGGATGCTGCTCCGGCACCCTTGCCTCTTCTATGTGTCGAATAGATAAAAATTCACACTGTGCTGCTGCGTGAGGGGTATGAGGGTTCTGAGCTGAGGGATAAGGATCCTGTGGTGGCGGCGAAGGATCGGCTTGGGGAGCTCATGCAGGAAGGGCTGCATGAGTATAATCAACGAAGGCGTGCGGCGAATTTGGAGAAGAAGAGGAGGAGAGGGGAGATTGAGGTTAAGAAAGAGGAAAAGGAGGTGGAAGATCAGGAAGCAGCACGGCTAGACAGTGAGAGAAGAGGGAGGGGAGGAGACGGTTTTACAAAGTATTATTTGATGATGGCAATCGGTGATCGTCAAAAGTGTTGCTGATGTTTAGAGGAAGGTGAAGGTCATGAGCATGGTATTTTGCTATTTTGTAATGTATCAAAGCATTTATTCATGAACACAACTAGATTGGCAAACTATCTGCACTGAAAATGGTCAACCCCCACCCCCCGGGTGCAGGGAGTGGAATTTGTCAACCGATAAGCAGAATGGCTGACTGAAGGTCTGCAAAATGCATAGTTTGATCTGTCCCACAGTTATGCGACAATTTAATATTTTTGGATCAAGGTTATGGACGCAATAAGTATTGTGACTGAGGATAAGAGGTGGTAGAACATATTACTGAAAGTATGTATTGATGATGGCTAATTGGCTATCATAAGATTGGGGTCTCTTATGGGGCTTGCAAGTGATATTACAGTGCAGCCTGATGGTGGTTCGGGGTAAGAGAAAATGGTATTCATGAGCTGCAAGCTTTGCTGGTGAGGTATGGTTGAATGATTGCAAATGAACAATACAAGATCTGTCTCTTATACACATCTTCTAGAGAACAGAAAT
>OAMR01000757.1:152108-168402 GCA_900205405.1 Echinochloa crus-galli | reverse complement strand
GTGACTGAAGGTCTGCAAAATGCATAGTGATCTGTCCCACAGATATGCGACAATTTAATATTTTTGGATCAAGGTTATGGATGCAATAAGTATTGTCACTGAGGATAAGAGGTGGTAGAACATATTACTGAAAGTATGTATTGATGATGGCTAATTGGCTATCATAAGATTGGGGTCTCTTATGGGGCTTGCAAGTGATATTACAGTGCAGCTTGATGGTGGTTCTGGGTAAGAGAAAATGGTATTCACGAGCTGCAAGCTTTGCTGGTGAGGTATGGTTGAATGACTGCAAATGAACAATACAAGATTGGTTGGTCTTTCAGCAGAACAATGGTTTTAACTTATGAGTGGCACTTTTTTGCATAGCAATATTTGAACCTAAGACCTTCAACTTCAGTGAGCAATTGGGAATGTAGTAAGTTGCAACTCATCTTGTGTCTTTTCCTTGAGTCATTTCTAGATTCAATAGGACCAGGCTTCCAATTGAGCATCTCTTATATGCATTTTGGACATTTAAATTCTGAGTCACAAGATTCTGTAACTGTTCAAAGTCGCATGCATGTCTATTGTCTCAATCACTTTGATGATCCTCTATAGAAATACTTGTTAGCCTTGATTTGGTTAGCCAACCATTTATTTTACAGTTAGATGATTTCATATACTCAAAGTGTTTGCTGATTTTCTGGTCTGTAGTCAGTCTTGTGGATGAGTACTACCATCTCCATGTTGTGTTTAACTGTTTATGCCAATGAACACCAGCCTATTTTTTCCTGTTGATGTTGCAATGTGGAAACATACAAAAGTATGTATTGATGATGGGTAATTGGCTATCATAAGATTGGGGTCTCTTATGGGGCTTGCAAGTGATATTACAGTGCAGCTTGATGGTGGTTCTGGGTAAGAGAAAATGGTATTCACGAGCTGCAAGCTTTGCTGGTGAGGTATGGTTGAATGACTGCAAATGAACAATACAAGATTGGTTGGTCTTTCAGCAGAACAATGGTTTTAACTTATGAGTGGCACTTTTTTGCATAGCAATATTTGAACCTAAGACCTTCAACTTCAGTGAGCAATTGGGAATGTAGTAAGTTGCAACTCATCTTGTGTCTTTTCCTTGAGTCATTTCTAGATTCAATAGGACCAGGCTTCCAATTGAGCATCTCTTATATGCATTTTGGACATTTAAATTCTGAGTCACAAGATTCTGTAACTGTTCAAAGTCGCATGCATGTCTATTGTCTCAATCACTTTGATGATCCTCTATAGAAATACTTGTTAGCCTTGATTTGGTTAGCCAACCATTTATTTTACAGTTAGATGATTTCATATACTCAAAGTGTTTGCTGATTTTCTGGTCTGTAGTCAGTCTTGTGGATGAGTACTACCATCTCCATGTTGTGTTTAACTGTTTATGCCAATGAACACCAGCCTATTTTTTCCTGTTGATGTTGCAATGTGGAAACATACAAAAGTATGTATTGATGATGGGTAATTGGCTATCATAAGATTGGGGTCTCTTATGGGGCTTGCAAGTGATATTACAGTGCAGCTTGATGGTGGTTCTGGGTAAGAGAAAATGGTATTCATGAGCTGCAAGCTTTGCTGGTGAGGTATGGTTGAATGATTGCAAATGAACAATACAAGATTGGTTGGTCTTTCAGCAGAACAATGGTTTTAACTTATGAGTGGCACTTTTTTGCATAGCAATATTTGAACCTAAGACCTTCAACTTCAGTGAGCAATTGGGAATGTAGTAAGTTGCAACTCATCTTGTGTCTTTTCCTTGAGTCATTTCTAGATTCAATAGGACCAGGCTTCCAATTGAGCATCTCTTATATGCATTTTGGACATTTAAATTCTGAGTCACAAGATTCTGTAACTGTTCAAAGTCGCATGCATGTCTATTGTCTCAATCACTTTGATGATCCTCTATAGAAATACTTGTTAGCCTTGATTTGGTTAGCCAACCATTTATTTTACAGTTAGATGATTTCATATACTCAAAGTGTTTGCTGATTTTCTGGTCTGTAGTCAGTCTTGTGGATTGAGTACTACCATCTCCATGTTGTGTTTAACTGTTTATGCCAATGAACACCAGCCTATTTTTTCCTGTTGATGTTGCAATGTGGAAACATACAAAAATATTAAAACAAATAAAACTGGCGTAATGCAAGTTTGTGAAAATTTTAACAACATCGTAGAGTTGTACCAAATTAAGGAAAGTTCATAAGGCTGCCCTTCTGTTCCTTATTATAGGATAAAACTTGGAAAAGTTAGGGAACCTGAGATCTTACAAAAGAAGAAGAAAAAAAGCTTCTCAAACCATCCAACTTAAGGTTCAACCCACAACTAACCAAAACCACAGTTAACCACTACTGTGATCCTCCCAAACCAGCTAACCATGTGAGGGTCCAGGCCGCTCTTGACCGTGAGCACGGCTGTTATAACAGTTTTACACTCTACAGAGGTTGTACACTTTCACCATGAGTCGTGTCTCACCATTCGCTGGGAGCCGCTAAACCCCCCTCACATTTCTGAGATGTGAGTGCTACGCGGTGCACTACGAGGCCTTCCATTGGTTCTCCAGGGAGCATTGACCCACTCAGGGCTCAAACCCATCACCGTGCCGTGCCACGACTTCTGGGACGCTGCCCTAGTAGGCTCCTACCTGCTCAACACGTACCCCTGGATTACACAAATTTCTCAGCCAAGACCATTGCCCATCTAGTTCTCATGGTTGTACTGTTTTCCTAGGTGGTCACTCCATAGATCAAACCTTAAGCTCGGCTTAGGCAAAACCAACATAACATTCCTCAAAAACCAAACATCAAGCCCATTTGCCTGAGCCGCCTAGAGTTCCATGTTTCTAAAAAGATTACCAAGCCCATATTGCATAGTTTTTTAATCAATATTAAATTAACCCGACCATCCATTGTTGAGCAAGGCTAAGCAAGAATTCTACCCATATAGGTAACCTCTAAGGGCAACAAGGAATAACAATGAAATTCTAGTAAATAACCTAGCATAGGATTCCCAGCAAATTATGACATCTAATGCAAGCAAATGTAAATAACATGTGACACTGTGATACCAAAATAAATAGGTGCAAAAGATATGATCAAGGATCCACTTGCCTCAAACTCAAATCCAAGGTTCCTACTTGCTCTGAACGTTCCTCAACGTAAACAAATCAACTGCAATCAAGCACACATGTACAACTAAGAACAATACACCAAGCAATAACAAAATAGTTTTCAAATGCGTACTACTAGCTAACACTAGCTACAACGAACGCAAGGGCACAAGAAATGCTTAAAACGGAACTACGGTTCAAAAGATAAAGCTAGCGAACATTTGAATTATATACAAAAGCGAACAACTATGTGTTGCATTTATTTTAATTTTAAGAAAGCATATGTAAAGGATATTTTAAAGAAATACCCATGTTGAAGTTATTCAAATTATTTTAATTCAAAAATGAAGTAAATCCTAGTCATATTTTATTTACAAATTTTGCATATGGATTAAACCATTTAAATAAATTAACTTAAAATAAAAGACATATGAGAGGATCTAATCGGATTATTTTATGTGTCGTGTTGAACTAAACAAGTAAATTAAAAATATATTTATGTTGGCATTATTCTATTTACATGAATTTATCAAAAATCGATGTATAAACCTAAACAAGTTTTACTTATAAAGCTGATTAAAAGGTAATTAACTAATTTAATATTTTATTTAATTTTATAAAACATGATCATCGTGAAACTACACTTGTAACAATAGCCCACGCAAAAAGAGGACCATCGCAACAAGAACGGACTAAAACGGAGCTAGGACGCAAAAGCTACGAGGTAAAACGTGATTTAACTATTTTCTGGAATTTTATTAACACCTAAAAGGATTTTATTTAAGCTAAAACTAGTTTTATAGCATTGACAGGGATTATAATAGTTTTAGAATAAAATAAACTAATTTATGACATCATATATAAAATTATGACATAAACAAGGCATTTCATACAAGGTTTAAATAGGTTTTGCATTTTTATTAAATTACCAAGGGCATTTATATAATATTCATAAAGTTGCAAGGGCTACTATGTGAAATATACAAGGTTCAATATGAAGTTGTTGTAAAACAGTGAAAATACAAGGGTTTATATGCTATTTACACGGTTTATAGGCCTATACATAATTATCTATAGCTTCCAAGGGCTAGGAGAGAAGTTTCCTAAGGCTTAGTGAATAGGACGCGTAAATCTCTATTTCCCGAGGGCTAGATTGCAAATCCGCCAAAGTGACTGGTTTGACTTGTGCTGATCGGTAAGGCGGGATTTGATGTCGGCCGTCCGAGCGCCATCCAACGGCTGAGGGCGCTTTGCCCGGCTCTGTTCGCCGGCGGCCGCTGGGACAGGCGGCGCCGCCGATTCGGCAGCCGGAGCTCGCCGGAGTTTGTCCGTGCGGGAGCTACGAAGCTCCATTTGCGACGCGGTTTGGACGTGGAGCAAGAGGAGGAGACGGTGCACCTATCCAGGGGCTTCTCGTCGACGATTTCGTGGCGGAGGTGGGTCGTCGGCGACGCGGGGCGGACGGGGCTCCGGACGCTCATCGGGGGAGCGGTTGGGGCCTCTTCGTCGCGCTTCCAGGCGTCGGGGTGGTCTCTTGGTGGTCCTGCACGAGTCGTGGAAGAAGAGAGGGAGTGAGAGGAGGCTCAGACAAGGAGATCGGCGGCGGCGGAGCTCCTCACCGTGACAGCGATGGGCGGCGTTTCCAGGGGCGGCGATGGCGCAGCGGCTTGGGTGGTGGCGCAGTGAGGCAAAGGGGGCGGCGAGGGTGCCATGCCGGCCATTTATAGGCGTCGGGGTGGAGCGGGTGGCCGGCGATTTGGGGACGCGGCGGTCGGCGGCATTGATGGCCGGTGAGGTTAGCGCGAATGGGGGCGAACTGCGGCAAGGCGGGGCGGGTTACGGCGGCGCTCGGGTGTGCGAGCAGCGATGCAGAGGAGGGGAGGGGAACAGGGAGGGGAGGGGAACAGGGAGCTGACGGGCTGGGTCCACGACGCAGCGAGAGAGGGAGGGGAGTGGAAAGTTGGGCTGCGGCCCAGTTAGCAGGGGGAGAGGGTGGTGGGCTGGGCCGGCTGCAGGGCAAGAGAGGGAGAGGGAAGGGAGGAGGGGGTTTGTTCCGAGTAAGAGAGAGGAGAGATAGATGGCTGGGAGGACAACGAGAAGAGATAGAGGACTCATTGATACTTTATCTACCTATGTCACTCTAGCTTAGAGATACAGCGGCTACAGAGCTAGCACTAGAAGATCTGGGTTAACTCTATTGTCTTAACTTCGGGACAAAGGAACCCGTGACACACAGAAAGGGATGAGAAGGGGTGCCACCAATTCCTCACCGGGGGATCCTACAGACCGGAACTAACGTGATGTGCTACGAAGACCGAAAGGGCTGTCACCACCTTACGGCTACCACCTCCGTTGCGACGGGGGCAAAAACTAAGGCTACTGGCTAGTCTAGGAACCACTCCTACACTAGTCAACAACTACTTACTCTGCTAGCAAGAGCAAGCAACCTTGTCAATATTCTTGGTGACAATTCACCTCCAATATCAAGCAAGATCGAATAACCAGCCAAGACAAAGACTTAAACAAGAACTACAAGCACTAGAACTATAACTGGCTATAGTCTAAACAAGATATAGATGCACCTAGAATAAAGTAGAGGCAAGCTATAAATGACAAAGGCAAGTGATAAAGATAACTATATTGATAACTCAGTCTTACAAAAGGAAAAGTAAAAGATACAAGAGCTTATACCAGAGCTTCTGAAGACGACTCCGAAACCTCCGAGGTAAAGCTCGACGCAACTCTAATTCCCAACTAAACTATCCTAACTCTACTAGAATGAAAGTGGAAATGAGCTCCTTGGCTTGGTGTGTATGATATAAGAGGCGTGCCACTGCATTTATAGGTGTCCAAGGGTGGTTGGAGACTGGGTAACCGTCAAGGCAGCCAGAGGCGGTTGGGGGCCGGTTCGACCGAACACCCCGGGTTCGGCCGAACAGGTCGGTTCGGCTGAAGCCCTTGGATGCACCGCCTCTGCTCCAAGGGCCAGGATGCAGCATGGGGAGGCGGTGCCGGCTTAGGGGCGGTTCGGCCGAACCCAGCAGTTCGGCCGAACTGGGCTGGAGGCCCGGTTCTACCCCCCGACGCCGCTTATGGTCCTGGACCCCTCTTGGGCCTATTCTTTGGTGATGGTCTTCGAGTATTCTGGCCCAGAAGTGACGTGGCAGCGGATGAGGTGGTCGTGCTTGGTCATTGCTGACTTGGAAGGCCTTCGGTTGCTCGTATGGCTAAGGGGGGTAACCGACCGAACGGAGTCGTTTAGCCGATTTGGTCGATTTTGGCCCCAATAGCACGTATTTGTCGTAGTTGTACCTGCACAAGTGACACTCACCAAAACTTGTGGAACTTTATTAGAAATAAAACCTAAGTACATGGAATGTTGCATAAAACCTCATTTATTCCGGAGTATTGGTGGTCGGTTTTGGGTTATAACGACCGCCAACAAGCTCCCCCAAGCTTAGCCCTTTGCTCTTCCTCGAGCAAAGATAAAAACTTAGCTCGGTGGATCAGGAGTTGCTACAATGTCATTTCTTTTGCAGGTAGCTTTATAGACAACTAGTGTTCAACAATACTTGAATCATAGGCAAAGTTTTAATTAACCTTTTTACCTGTGGGGCTTATAGCAATCTCCTTATCTTGGGCGGTTGAAAGGATGAACAGTTTAAATTCAGTTTTATTCCACTCTACTCTTTTCAGGATCCCATCTCGGAGTTTTTCATAAGGTTTGAAAACAACAAATTGTTCCTCAATTGGCACACTCAATCACTCAAGTGTATTCGAATCCTCACCAAAGGCTTGTGTCTTCTTTTCATCCAAACATCTAATATGGCTTTTTGTGTGGTTTATCCAAACATCTTATATTTTGCACCTTTAGCCGACTACATTGGCCTCGTTCCTTCATCAAGCAGTTCGACACGCGCCTGCACGTTGCTCGGGGGCTTGTGGAATATGGGTACCCCTGGCCCACTGTCATACCAGACTATGGTGGCCAGGGCCCACATCTGACAGCATTGTGGGCCGACCCCTAGGCGGCCCACGCGGGCACCTTGACTTGGTGAACAAGTTTGATGAAGACCCGACGGGCGATTCGTCTGGGTATCCAGGGATATTCGGTTGTAACCGACTCAAATTAGAGTCCTGGTCGGAACCAAGTAGGTTTAGATGGAAACCGACTTGTAAACCCTAGCCCGCTACCCTATATAAAGCGGCCTAGGGCACCCCCCATGAGGGCATCGCATCACATCCTGTAAACCATACGCTTGTCTCGGCTTCCTGAAGGTCGGCCGAGTACCGAGCAATACAAATGACGCCACCGACACGGGATGTAGGGTATTATACCTTCGGGTAGCCCGAACCTGTCTAAATCTGTGCCTCCTGTGTACCATCAAGTCGCTAGTTCATCAATCGCCCCGCCTACAAATCAACCACTTGGGTACCCCCAGGTGGATTGCCGGTCCTAAGGTCCGACAGACATGTCCTTGCTCCCATCCAGGATTAACTAACTGATGTGTCATCGTGTCAACTTCTATTTCTTCATCCTGAAAGTGAAGACCATGCAACGATTCCTCATCCCAAATCACATCCTTGCTGGGCATTCCTTCCAACAACTCATGTGCTGCAGATTGTGACTTTTCCACCGTGATGAACTCACCCTCCTATGCATGTAGATTGCATAGGTTCTCATCATTCATATAATTTCTTTCCCTAGCTAGTTGCTCCAATAAGCCACTATGCACGTTTTGGTCAGATAGCATCTCACCATTCCAAACAACATCAACAAAAGGCATTTCACCAAACACACATGGGAGATCAGGCACAACACCATCATGCTTGTGCTGCATCTGATGTGCTGGTACCATTTCCTTCAGAGGAATTCTGTCGAATACCTCCACTGTGATGGACTCCACATCTGTTGCCTACTTACCTTTAGATTGCCTAGCTTCTCCCTCAGCGAACTCCATTACTTAACCCATTTATGTCGATTGGCTTCATTTGTCTCCATCCGCGCCCTCAATTGATCCATCCCCTCCCTGCCTCAACAAGCACTCTGCTGACACCCTTGGCATGGTCACCAGAAACGATCCTCCTTCTGACTCAAGTTACAGAAATTCCCTGCACAGACCGCATAACACCAACTCTCCAATCAGTAAAATCCGATCCAGCGAGAGCAGAAGAATCCCAAGACCTAGACCGAGAACAAACACCAACAGGACTGGCAGAATCAACTCACGGATGATTCACAAAAGATGCTGAGAAAGCTCCTCCGTGCTGCTCCTTGAGAAACGCCCGTGCGAGTCCGCTGCTGCTCCTAGCTGCTGCACGCTGCCTTCAGCCGAGCCCGGACTCACCTCAAGTGCGCTCCGTTCCTGGCTACCGCGGGTCAGGCCGAATCGGGCCGCCGCCGCTGCAATAGCGCTGCCGCCACACCCACGCCGAGGAAAGGTAGAGTCTCTGATACCACTGTAACACCCGAGGCTACACCTGCGAGATCAGGCCGGGAGCGTGAGTAATCGTAGGGAAATTGGAGGGGAAGATCTCGGTAGCTGGAGGAGGAAGACGACCTCTCCTGTTTTTCTTTATGATGTTTCTGATCTATATCTATATAACCTATATAATTGGTACCCACTACAAGTCATGGTTAGAATTCTCTCAACATGCAAGATGTCCGCATCATCATCCACTAGATCTTCTCTCAAAATACAAGCTGTCCACATCACCATCGATTAGAATCATGAGTTTATTTCTTCTACTGATTTTCTGTGGCTATGCATTGTGTTAGTCTTTGCAAGTAGTCGAATACCATGCTACAAATTTCTAAGTAGTTCTCTCAATAAATGAATGTGCTTTCCTCTATATTGTTGTTTGCAAAAAATAGCACGATGCAATCATTTTAGTGTTTTTACTTTTAAATTACATATTTAAATTTTGTAGAAATTCCCGCAGCAACGCGCGGGTATCACCTAGTTGATCCAATAGTTGGTGTGCTGATATGTACTTCCTCTGTTCCAAATTGTAAGTCGTTTTAGCAAATCTAGATTTATAGTTAATAGTATGTATCTATATATATACTTATGTCTAGATACATACCACTAACTCTAGATACATACTACTAACTATAAATCTTGAAATGCCAAAACAACCTACAAATTGCAACGGAAGGAGTAGTATTGACCATGGGCTTCGTTTGGGCTAGCTCGGCAAATGGGCTTGACAGCCTTGGGCTTCTGTATCTTGATATCTTGGGTCATGACAAGCGAACCTTGCCGGAGAGGACGGACTCACCGGATGAGAGCGGCGGCGGAGGAAGTAGGAGAGCGAGAGCACGAGTGTTGGGAGAATGCAAAGGACGGGCACCGGGAAGATCCGATCGAGGTAACCTAGACGCTGACTCGTGGACCTTGCACTTGCATCGAGCACCTGCATCCGCTGGGCCTTTCCCATTTCCATTGGGCGAGGTTCTCACCGTATATTTGCTTTCGTCGGGCCAGGCTGCTACAGTGGAACCACCCAACCAAACTCGCATATTTTTTTAGGAAAAAGTCCTATTTACCTCCCTGAATACCTGACCGAGTTCGTAAAACCACCCTAAACACGAAAACCGGGTGATCTACCTCCTTCAATTTTCAAAACCGTTCACCTTGCCTCCTTACCGTGGTTTTAAGCGGTTTTTGAGGTGGTTTTACCTTTTTAATTGAAAATAAATCTGTAAATATTTATTAAACCACAAAAAATATCCATAAGCTACTAAAAATTATGAGAAAAAACTTAGAGATGGATTGAGATGCAAAAAGGTGGTTTTACCATTTTCAATTGAAAATAAAGTAAAATGAAAATATATCCAAAAACTTATACACTCATAAATTTTTCTAAATGTATCTTAAATATTTTTCTCAATAAAAACATGAAATGAAGCCAGTATGAATACATTCATCATAAATGCATTCAACCATCATAAATGTAGATATATATTTAAATATTATATTATTTTATATATATATATTTTCTATTTTGTTAGAGCTAAATCTAAATTTTAGAAAATTTTATTGATATTTTCACTAGTTTAAATATTTACTTAGATTTATTGCGTCCCATTCCATCTCTAAAATTTTTGTTAGAACTTTTAGAAGTTTAGAAATAATTTTTGTGGTTTCATAAATATTTACGTAATTTATTTTCAATGAAAAAAAGGCAAAACCACCTTGAAAACCGCTTAAAACCACAGCAAGGAGGCAAAGTGAACGGTTTTGAAAGTTGAGGGAGGTAGTTCACCCGATTTTTATGTCTAGGGTGGTTTCACGAACTCCGATTTTTGTGTCTAGGGTGGTTTCACGAACTCGTTCTTGTATCGAGAGAGGTAAATGTGACTTTTTCTTTTTTTTTAGAGATCTGGGTTCCACCGGACCAGGCTGAGGCTTATCAGCCCAACCAAACACGCCCAAGGCCGATGGGCTGTGTAGTGCAGCGTACCTGCTTGGGGCTACAGCCGATGGCGCAGCCCAAACAGCCGAGAAGACCCTGTATATTATTGGAAGAGTCCGGGCGGGTAGTGCTTCTACTGCTTTCTTCCTCAGCTATTCCCCGCACCTACTCCCTCCGTCCCTAAATGTATGTCGTTCTCGCTTTCCGAGAAACATCTTTGATCAAATATATAAAAATATATATTAATATTTATAGTACATAATAGATATCATTAAATAGATATTTGAATCTAGTTTTTTAATAAATTTATTTGGAGATTAAAATGTTGCTCGTATTTTCTACGAATCGAATCTAAATCGTGGCACAGAAACCAATAACGACCTACATTAAGGGACAGAGGGAGTAGGTCAAATAGACGCCGACCAGTCGCCGGCCACTTCCAATCTCGATCTCGCTAAAAGAGTTGTCCATATGCAGTTCCTAGTACGTTCTCTCGGTAGAGTTTGCTTTGATCTACCTCCCTTGTACCGGTGGCGTCGGTGGCCTACAGGGCTTGTACGACGAGAAGCTCCACTCATGCCGTTCACAACAGCCCATCCAGATCTGGATCGTCTTTCTGGGTCTGTTCTTCCCTCCTTTCGTTTTTCGCTTCCTAACATGTATCACTGTGGTCATGCGCCTTACATCGAGTTTTTGGATCTCGATTTTGACGAATCTCCCTGTATATATCATCTCATTCGCCGTTTTGTTGTTGATTTTGAAGCAGAAAGGAATTGATATTATTGGATTGGATTATAATTTAATTTCAATCTTAGTTACAATTTTGTTTTAAACCGGAGGGACTGTACTGTGGTATTGATCTTTTGTGTTTTTGTCTTAGATCTTTTTATAAACCTTGGAGGCTTATTCCATTCGCGTGTGGCAGTACCAAATGCATGGATACAGAGAATCTGAGGACAGCTGTGAGGAAGGACTTGGACTACAATTCCACAGTGGATGATATAAATGTCGCAGTTATCCAAGATGATAGCAGCCATGGTGATGGGGCCATGTACAATAATAAGTTTCTACCGGAAGACTTTTCTGACAGTGATCTTAGTGGCTGTGAGAGTAAGTGCTTCAATCAATTATATATATACATATAGGACGAGTTTTTGCATATATATAGAAATTGCGTGGTTAGCATACCTCTAGATCTGAATGTTAGCTCCTTGAAATTTTGGATGGATCTGCAGTTACAGGTAAGCCAAAAAGAACATTTAATCATTTTGTTTCCATTTTGTTTGTCCCAGTGGATGAAGTAAATGTCGCAAATATCCCAGATGGTACCAGCCACCGTGATGGTGCCATATACGATAATAAGTTACTACTGGAGGAATATTTAGACGGTGATATTAATGACCGTAACGAGAGTAAGTGCTTCAATCAAATGATCAAATATCTTCCCATTTTTTTATATACTCTCGAATGATTATTTTTGGAAGTATATATTGAGAAATATATGGGTGTTTGGCAGAGCTCTAGAACTTAGTTCTGAGTATTTGTCTTAATCATATTCTTTAGAACAAAATATAATATAAATATTTAAAGTCATTTTTAATTTAGTCTCGAAATACAGATGGATCTGGGATATGAAGCTGTGCCAAACAAGCCCTTAGATTGGAAGCAAAGTCAGCCCGCCATCCAAATTGTACATCCAAATGACAAAATTTCGTGCATATCATTATATTGATTGGCTTGTGGTCAATTTGAGCTCGAGACGTTAAATGCTAGTTAGTTGGCAGCCTGCTATCTGGTGGATAAACCATCTAGATGGCTTTCTATTGTAACAGTGAATCTGCTAGTATGTACTGGCATATTCCATAACTTCGTGCTATATTTCAAGAGATGTGAAGCAAATCTTTGGGCCAGAACTGCCACTGTTACTGCATAAAAACAGATGGCCACCTGAGATTTGGGGTTCGGATAATCCTGAATTACCCAATGTCAATGAAATAAGCAAATACTACATTCAAAAATCAAACTAATTTGCATTTTTACTTGCATACATTGAGTTATTTGACAATTTTCTATAGAATCTCTGCTGTATTGATTAGCAGTTTTTATATTTGGTGAAGCTCGGTTAGAGCCGATGAGGTTCTCGAAGCACCCAAATATCTACAGTTATCCACAATTCATGGTCCAATTTTTCTCGGTGCTGCTGTCCAGAAGTCCTATCAGCAATGGCCCAATACAACTATATGGATACATAGCAGCACGGGATGAGAAGGATGGCATGCTTAACTATATTGTAAATTATAGCAGGGATAACCCCATCATCGTGCAACAGGTATACTTAAACGTTTCTGTTAATGTTCTTTTTTTTGTTTAAAGTCAAACTCTTTTACTTGCATAGAGATTAAGCCCACTTTTCTGGGGTACTCTTTACAACTACACAATCTCCTTAAGTTATATAACTTGGAATAGAGGATTGGGTACCTGGGATAGAGAATGGTTTCTGTTTTCTGGAAGTGTTATTCTGTATAATATATAAGCGTAGGCTTGTTTGCTGTTTATGCATAGATATTATTGTATGACTTTGCATGTTTTTATTTAAAGCTGTCCATGTGTGACAGTGTAAGAGCTTTCAGTTCTGGTTATGTGTGCAGTCATTCAAACTAAAAAACGATTTGAATAACATTTTTATCAGTTACAAACTCAATGTACTCTAGCATCAATACCAAATTTTGATACTACCAATTGACACTCAATGTCCTTCCCCTCAAATCTCCTTCCTTGAGGGTTAAGAGCAACAATCCAGCAGAATGTTTTGAACCTAACAACAGTCGTCTGGTGAAAACTGTTAGACCTCAATGCTGAGCGATAACCTCGTGATGTGCATTTCAGTTATCATGTTTGCAAAAACATGAGCATATTATTTTAACAGTCATTTCCTCAAAAAAAAACACGTGTGTTGCACATGATCAAATTAGATCTTCTCTTCCAGCTGAATTTCTAGCATTGGTACCTTGTTTACAAGAATTACTAACACTTTTAGCATCATCTGCAGCCCTCTTTCATCCATGTTTCCATAATCTTACTTGCCGTTACACCATTGCAGACAGTTATCATTTGCTCATATTCTGGATGAAGAGAATAAAAGAATCGTTCAATTTAATCCCAAGCATACTTGACATGATTTATATGTTCTATCCTTCCTCTGTAGTTTACCTTCTTATTTGCTAATTGTAAAACTCTTGTCAGCTAACCCTACAATTTAATTTAAAAAGAGGCGCATCAATAAATTATAATTGAAAATACTGTCATTGTTTGCTTGCTAGAAAGTGATTGCATAAAAAGGTCTGCAGTGACTAGGAGGAATGGCACTACGGGTGGAGAAGCAGAGAACAGATGGGGAAAGCAAAATGGAAGGCTTGATCTCAGTTGTCAGTTCCAGCAAAGAACTGAGGACGCAGCAAGTGTGTCTTCCCACAGGCTTTTACAGTGTTGGTTGACTGGGCCTCTTTGTCAGGTGGACAGGGAGTTGCATACAATTCATGTGTGCTTCGTTCTCAGAATGAGCATGCCTGGATGCTGTTGGGCCACAAGAGTGGTTGGTGGGCTGTATGGGCAGATTTAGTGGTGCACATGTTTGGGGCTGGGCAATGCACTCGGATCTCCCTACGTAGGTTCCCACTGCCTTGCACAAATAGAAATCCGTATCCAGATAAAAGTTGCTTTATAGCTTCTTTCTGCTCCATTTGATGCAATGTCTGGTTGTTTTCTAACTGTGCTTTACGAACCTTTCTTGCTGCCATAGCTTTAGCATGCGGAAGTGTGTTGCAATTTTTAATAGTAAAGTTTTATTTAAGAAAAATGTTTTCCTGCTATTTTATAAATGATATATCGAAGAGTTTTACATCCACATCTGCTCGGGTTTCTAGCTTTATATAGGAGGCCAAATGACAACTTAAGGTAGGGCTAAACCAACGTCCAGGACTTCTACCAACACCATGATTTTACTCTAGGGCATTAGCTCTTCAAAGCAGGCCTTATCGGTTGTGTAGGACTGTAGGTCCTACCTAATAAATCATTGAGGAGGCATTTGTTAAACAAGAAATATGGAGAAATTTGTTGAATTGGCAATCCATAGCTGAGCTGAACTGTGCTATCTAATAATTATCAGTAAACCCTAAACCCCAATAATAATACCTCTAGCAAAAACTTGACATGCCAAGGAGCTATGGTTGATTGGGTATTCTTCATCGTCGTCTTCCTGTCAATTTTCAGTAATCTATCATTTTCGTTGTGGGTGGGAGCAGATGCATGGATCTGATTGCTTTCATGGTCTAAGGTTTGGCCAGGATAGAAACTAATGCGGGCTGGCACAGGACTACCCTAGCCTGTCTCACTTGTCTTTCCGATTATACACGTCTGACACCTTTTACTTGCCACTGCCACCCCCTTATTATGGGTTTTAGGAGTACACCTTGTAGATATATGTAGATGGATTTTATGCAAATACATTTGCCTGCTGAGATGTTATATAGAAATGGACTGTATATAGCTGTCGATAGGGTGCAAGTATATATTGTGCAGTATGCATATTTGTTATTATTAGTGCATTATATAGTTTTCTTACCATGTCTTATTATGTTTTATCTGAATATAACAATCTCTGTGTGCAATATATGTTTGTAGAACTTTAATGACTTTGTTTCCTAAACCTTCATAATTTAAGCTTTTGTGTATTTGAAATATTGGCACATGGCTACTAAGCATGGTATCTAGCTTTAGATAGTTTTTTTCGTCATGTGAATCTATAATGACATTAACTTTTTGCAGGGTTCTCCCATTAAAATGACTGGCCCTAAGAGAGGTATCCTATGTTGGATAAGCCTTGCACTGTTTGGTCTTTGTGGGGCTGGTCCTTTTGTGGGGCTGCTGCTGGTCCTGCTTGTAGGACAGCAGTTAGCATCTCTGTACTTTGGTCTTTGTAGGGCTGCAATGGTCTGCAGCACTAGTGGTCTTGCTGCCCTCTAAGGACAGCATCTTGGACTGGTTGTAGGACAGCTGCTGGTGGTCTTTGCTGCCTCTTTAGGACAGCAGCCAGCAGCATCTTAGACTAGCATATAGCATCTTAGTGGCATATGCTTGGCTGGTTCAGCCTATATATATGTGTAACTTCAGCCCCTTGGGCTGCATCGCATTGTGAAGAGAAAACAGAAAATTGCCCCAACTCTCCTAGTGTGATCCTCTCTAGATGAGAGTAACCATAGAGCTACTAACAACTGGTATCAGAGCCGTTCTTTCCTGCAGCCTAAAGATTTCTTGCTCTACTCCCTCTCCAGCCCACAAACAGCCCCAAACAGAGGCAGCAACACCTGCTGCCCCTGTCCAATCCCCTCCACCTGAGCAGACGAACAGCAGAATACTCTCTTTGCTAACTTCTTGATGAAGTATATACCTCTGGCACCATTGAGTAGTGTTGACACTCAGCAACCTGTAACAGCCATGTATTAATAGCACAGGCAGGGAAAAACAATGTATATCTGGAACTCGAAGTTCTAATATATTGTCTGATTAATATTTGATTTTTCTTTTAAGTTTGTACTATCCAAACATGTGACATATGGTCCCTACATCTGTATGCTGGCCATTAGCAGTTCTTGTTTCATGGGAGCACTATGCCAAAAATTTGACAAGTGATTAAAGTCATTATTCAAATTGTACATTCCAAAGTCCTATTTGTCTGGGGCTACT
>OAMR01000757.1:112539-130587 GCA_900205405.1 Echinochloa crus-galli | reverse complement strand
AGAAGATCGTGAGTATGTTTGGCAAAAAGGACAGTGGCATGTTCCAGGTTTTGATCTAAACGTTTTTGTCCCTTTGTTAGTTTTCAGGCAAACTGACTGGCACGCTTCCGGATTCAAAAGCCCGGGCCACGTTTGAAGCCAGCTTGTTCGGCTTGCTGTGTGCTTGACGTGAGGTGCGGATTTTACGTCAACACCTAGTTTCTAAAAAAAAAAGTTACAGAGAGAGGATTGCCTTGCCTTGCTTTGATAGGCAAGCATTGCCTTGCTTTTGGCGGAGAGCCTTTTTGGCTCGCCGGCTTCAGAGAGAAAAAGCTTGCTCGTGCAGTCCCCGAGACAAGCAGCAAGAGAACCAATGTGGTGTTTAGATGTTAGAATTAGAAGGTTGAATTTAATACTAAGATGTCACTTTGTAATCATTTCGCTACTATAGCATTTTGTTTGTATTTGTAAAAAATTATCCAAAAATTGATTAATTAGGCTCAAAAAGTTCGTCTCGCAGAGTAAAGCAAAACTGCGCAATTAGTTTTTGATTTCATCTACATTTAGTACTCCATGCATGTTATGACATTTTGATGTGATGGAGAATCTTCTTTTTACATAATGTATTTGGGAGTTGCTTTTTGGAACTAAACAGGCCCCAAACCAGTCTTTTGCTTCGTTGTCTGTGCAGGCAAGGCGAGGAGAGGCTTGCTCGCGGAACGTGTTTGATGTTAGAGGCCTTGTTTAGATCCCAAATTCATCTCCCAAATTTACTATGCAAAAAAAGATTTCCCGTCACATCAAAATGTCATATCATGCATGGAGTACTAAATGTAGATGAAATCAAAAACTAATTGCGCAGTTTTATTGTGCTTTGCGAGACGAACATTTTGAACCTAATTAATCAATTTTTAGATAATTTTTCACAAATACAAACGAAGTGCTACAGTGACGCAATGATTATGAAGTGACATCAAACTCCCAAATTCAACCATCCAATTTCAACATCTAAACAAGGCCAGAATTGGGAGGTTGAATTTGGGAGAAAGATATCACTTCGTAATAATTGCGCTACTGTAGCATTTCGTTTGTATTTGTGACAAATTTTCTAAAAATTGATTAATTAGGCTCAAAATGTTCGTCTCCCAGAGTACAACAAAACTATGCAATTAGTTTTTGATTTCATCTACATTTAATACTCCATGCATGTTATGACATTTTGATGTGATGGGGAATCTTTTTTTGCATAGTGTATTTGGGACTTGCTTTTTGGACTAAACATGCCCAAGGTGGTGTTTAGATGTTAGAATTGGAAGGGTGAATTTAGGAGGAAGGTGTCACTTCGTAATCATTGCGCTATTATAGCATTTCATTTGTATTTGTGAAAAATTATCCAAAAATTGATTAATTAGGCTTAAAATATTCGTCTCACAGAGTACAACAAAACCGTGCAATTAGTTTTTGATTTCATCTACAATTTAATACTCCATACATGTTATAATATTTTGATGTGATGGGAAATCTTCTTTATGCATAGTATATTTGAGAGTTGCTTTTTAAACTAAACAGACCCAAACGTGTCCGAAAGCATTTGCGACGCACATAGCCAAGCTTTGACTGAACGTCGGAAACTCCAGCCACGGCGAACGCTCAAGTGCACAACTAACTGCACAAGAGGCCGTGCCGTCCGAACCGCCCGCCGGGCATGGAGATGGAGGCGCCGGATCACGGTGCGTGTCCTTCTTGTACTTATTCTTGCCTATCACATTTCTAAAGTTGATTGCATTGGCTGCAACTGCAACAG
The DNA here is from genome assembly GCA_900205405.1 of Echinochloa crus-galli. Classification (NCBI taxonomy): domain Eukaryota; kingdom Viridiplantae; phylum Streptophyta; class Magnoliopsida; order Poales; family Poaceae; genus Echinochloa; species Echinochloa crus-galli. Next base: position 128,804 of record OAMR01000757.1, on the reverse strand, counting down.
AGTAGGAGTAGGCCATAATGCACTGAAGCACCAGAAGAAATGGTTTCATTTGAGATTGCTGGTGCTTGGTATACACGCACGATAGCAATAGCCAATGATTTCTATGGATACCTCATGAAATTTGATGGCGACCTTGAAAGGAAATTGCTGTTCTGGATTAGACGTGGAATTCGCCAAAATGTTTTTTTTTTAAAAAAAAGAAATTGCTATTGACATCACTCGATACAACAGCAATCACCAACTCCATGCGATGCCAGCAACTGTGCAACTAAAGTAATCCTCCATGGACCATGGTCTAGTCACTTAATGGTCCATGGACCAGGCTTCAGGAAAGAGGATGTATCGATTTGCCTTTCTCATTTGGGATGGCTTAAATGTTCTTTGGTTGCTTAGAGTTTTTCGGTTACAAAATATTATTCATAGTTGATATTTTTTACAATATTTACACTACCAGAATACTAGACATCTGCACCGGTTGGGAAGTGCCTTTAGCACTGGGTATTCCAACCAGTGCAGATCTTCCGAGGCTAAAGGGGTAATCCTTACCCGGTGCTAAAGGGACTTATCACCGGTTGCAGACTCAACCCGGTGCTAAAGGGTCTGCCCCCGCAGGGCCTTTAGCACCGGTTGCTGTCTCAACCCGGTGCTAAAGGCCCCGATTTTTTTTTGCTTTTTTCAGTAGCCATGCATGCACGTTTATATGCGTGTATATACGTATATATATGTTCTAATACGTGTATTCTAATGCGTATTCGGCCGACTCTATATTCATATAAGTTGAATATCAAATCAAAGATATATATATTACAAATATAAGACATATATCTTATAAAATATATATCGCACTCGAGTTATTGTTTAAACTGTATTTATTACAACTTAGGACGATGTTCCATAACTTTGTGAGGTTGGCACGTCCTCCAATACTGAGACGGTGTATTCTCCTCGAGGATTGACGACCTTGTCCCAGATCCATCCGACAAGCTGTTCGGAAATTGCGTCGATTCTTTCTTTCTCTAGACACTCTTCCTTCAGCCGCGTCATCTATAATTTACAAATTAATAGAAAATCTTATAAATTAAAAGAAAATCTTATAAATTAATAGAAAATCTTATAAATTAATAGAAAATCTTCTAAAATACTAGAAAATCAATATAAAATGCTAGAATCAATAAAAACAATCTTATAAATCAATAGAAAATTAATAGACAATAATTATGCACTTAATAAAAATGGAAATGTGTACGTACCATAATATCATGTTGTGTAATCTTTTTATACGTCCAATTCCACATGTAATCGCAAACATAGTATGCACATAAATTATTTCCGACCCCTGTTTGGCACACTGTCGACCAAAAGAAATTTAGTAAAATTCATACAATATATTAGCCGAGGACTACATGCATAAATTACTTGGTTACCGGAAAGCCAATCTTCCATGTCAGTGTTTCATGTTCAATACCCGGGTGGTTGTTGGCACTTCTTACGATCCAATATCAGAATTAAGAATCCTAGTACTGGGGTAAGGAGTGTTTCAGTGGTTTTCCTTATGGCTTAGTAAAATATAGAAATATTCTGCAAGCGCACAGAATCACCGCTGTAGCACTTCACCTGGGAGTATCCCGAGGTATCGTAATTTATATTTCCGCAGGGAAGCTTTGGCAAGAATACTAGTGAACAGATATTCAAGACTATCAGAGAGGGGTACACGACTAGACAAGACAGGGGATAAACGGTATTGGATAGGAGTGGATACCGTGACACACGGCTCAAGGAGGGCTCGGATAGATGAGAGAAGGTATAGATAGTTGGGAGGACAACGAGAAGAGATAAAGGATTCCTGGGGACTCTATCTACCTAAGCCAAGTGGTTAGAGATATAGTGGCTGAAGAGGCAGCACTAGTATGCCTGGAATAAGTCTATTGCCTTTCTTGGGGACTACAGGGCCTCCGACACGTAGAAAGGGATGAGAAGGGGTGCCGACTACCCTAAACCTTGGGTCTTAGGACACCGGAACTAACGTGATGGACTACAAATACCGGAAGGGCTGTCACCACCTCTCGGCTACCACCTCCGTTGCGACGGGCAGAAACTAAGGCTACTGACAAGTCTAGGAACCACTCCTACACAGATCAATAACTACTTACATCGCTAGCAGAAGCAAGCAACTCTAACTCACACCCCAATGACAAGTCACCGCTAGTGTGAGCAGAGACGAAGAACCAATTAAGACAGAGACTTAAGCAAGAACTAAGAGCACTAAGAACTAGAACGACTATAGTCTAAACACGATATAGAAGCAAGTAGACTAAAGTAGAAGCAACTATATAAGGCACAAGTAGAATAAAGTAGATAACTATATTGATAACTTTAATGTCATACTAAAGTAAAAGATACAAGAGCTAATACCAAAGCTTCTGAAGACGACTCCGGAACCTCCGAGGCACAGCTCGACTCGACTCTAACTCCCAACTAAACTATCCTAACTCTACTAGAAATGAAGTGGAAGAGCTCCTTGGCTTGAGTGTGTGTACAAATGAGAGGTGTGAGGCCCTATATATAGTGTCCAAGGTCGGTTTGGAGCTGGAGTAACCGCCAAGGGGGTTGGATGGCGGTTGCCGGCCGTATCGGCCGAGGGAGGCGGTTCGGCCGAACCCTCCTGTTCGGCCGAACGCAGGATCCACCGCCATCTGCACCAAGGGCCAAGATGCACTGCTGGGAGGTGGTTTGGCAGCTGGGGTCGGTTCGGCCGAAGGCCTGGCTTCGGCCGAACTGGGCCTGGCCCGTGGCCAGCCTCAGCTGCACTGCCTCTGGTCTTGGGCCCCCCTGGGTTGTCTTCTCTTGGTGGGATTTGTGTCGTACCGGCCCAGGGTGACGTGTCGGTCCCTCGGGATGAGTTGGCGGTTGTCATCCACGTGTCGTGCATCGTGTTTGCTTGGTCATCGGTGACGTGTACGGCTCCCGGTGGTCTGTACGGCTAAGGGGGGTAACCGGCCGAACGGAGTCGTTCGGCCGATTCAGTCATTTTCGGCCCCAATAGCGCGTATTTGTCGTAGTCGTACCTGCACAAGTGACACTCACCAAAACTCGTGGTACTTTATTAGAAATAAAACCTAAGTACATGGATTGTTGCATATAACCTCATTTATTCCCGAGTATTGGTGGTCGGATTTGGGTTGTAACGACCGCCAACAGTGGTCTTTACGAAATTGAACCTACGCCCTGGGAACAAAAAAATTGAGTCAGCTTGTTTAGGTCCACTAACGTCATTCCATAGTCCGCTTCAACTTTAACACCTCCTCCAGTCAGCTTCACCCATTGGCACTTGAACAGTGGGATCTTCAAAGGTCCGTACTCTAGTTCCCATATCTCCTCTATGATTCCATAGTATGAGTTTGTATTGCCATTGGTGTCTGTCGCGTCGAGCCGGACACCACTGTTTTGGTTGGTGCTTTTCTTGTCCTGGGATCTTGTGTAAAATGTATACCCATTGATGTCGTATCCTTGGAATGTCAAGATCGTGCTCGATGGACCTCTAGCTACAAAAGCTAGCTGCGCATCAATGCCCTCGACACCCATAAGACGTCTTCGCAACCAATCAGCGAAAGTACTATTGTGCAGACGCTGAATGAAGGCCGCAGACTTTGTTGAGTTTTCATCCTTGAGAATCTGCATGTGCTCCTCGATGTACGGAGCAACTAAGGTTGATTGGATTCGGGCACACTAATCGGCATAAGATCATCGACAAAGTCAACACAGAATTCAATGACCTCTTCTGTTTCGTATCCCTTAGCAATGCATCCTTCTGGAAGAGAATGATTACGGACATACTTTTTTAGGACAGCGAAGAACCTCTTAAATGGGAACATGTTGTGTAGAAATACTGGGCCCAATATACGAATCTCTTTGACGAGGTGAACCAATAGATGTGTCATGATATTGAAGAAGGATGGTAGAAATATTATCTCAAAGCTGACAAGACATTGCACCTCATCGTTAGAGTAGAGATTCAGCCGATAATTGACAAAATGGCCAACAGGTTAGCAACATGGAGAGGAAAATTCCTCAATAAGTCTGGAAGACTGAAGCTTCTCAATATTGTACTCTCATCCATGCCGACTTATTTTCTGACTGTTTTTGCGTTGAAAAAGTGGGTTATCAAGAGAATCGATAAGATTAGGAGGGGCTTCTTGTGGAAGGGTTCAGAAGATGTGAAGGGTGGTCATTGCCTAGTTCGGTGGGCTCGAGTTCAGAGGCCCAAGCTCCTTGGGGTTTGGGAGTGTTGGACTTGGACATGTTCAGCAGGGCTTTGCGTTTGCGTTGGCTATGGTACCAATGGACTGAGCCTAATCGGCAATGGGTGGGTACTGATGTGCCATGTAATGAGGTAGACAAGCAATTATTCAGAGCAAGTACAACAGTCCAAGTAGGAAATGGCTGCCGTGCAAAATTTTGGGAGTCACCTTGGCTTGGTGGCCAGGCCCCCCGGGATCTAGCACCTAATCTTTACAAGCTGGCTTGGAGGAAGAACGAATCCGTGAAAGATGATTTACAAGATAGCAAATGGACGAGGGGTCTTTGGAGGATGAATTCGGTAACTGAAATGGCTGAGCTTATTCGGTTGTGGTCCCTCATAAGTGAAGTGCAATTGTCCACTGTGGAGGATGAAATCACTTGGAAGTGGACAGCAAATGGCGAGTACACAGCAAGGTCAGCATATCGAGCGCAGTTCTCTGGATCCTTCTGCACCTTTGACTCAATGGCTATCTGGTCAGCGAAAACTGAAGGTAAACATCGTTTCTTTGCCTGGCTGTTGGTCCAAAGCAAGCTGCTGACTGCTGACAAGCTAATCATAAGGAATTGGCCTTGTAACCCCATCTGCCCTCTGTGTGATCAAGAGTTGGAGAAGGCTGACCACCTGTGTTTGCATTGTGTGTTTGCACAAGTGTGGCTACTGATGGAGCAGTGGACCGAGGGAGTGGTGACGGTCCCTAATCAAACCTCAAGGCTGGAAGATTGGTGGAACTCAGAACTGCTAAATTTATCCAAGAAAGCCAAGCAGCAGAAGGCGTCACTGATGATCTACACAGCGTGGAACCTATGGAACAAGCGCAACCATAGAATCTTTCAAGGAAGCTCATCTTCACCACGGCGTGTTCTTAAACTAATCAAAGCAGAGATCAGCACAAGAACACAAGCCTGTCTGTCGCTGGAGCAACCAAGTAATCATCAATGAAAGTGACCAAACAGCAAGAGCTTGAGTTCCCTTTCCATTTTATGTAATAACTATGTAAGAACCAGCATTCTCTTTCTTCTTATATGACAAGGCAGTGCTCCTGCCAATTTTTCAAAAAAAAAAGAGTGCATGTCCGGCGCATGTGTTTTAAAAAGACCAGTTAATAGTTTTTTGTTATCACAAAAAATTTAGTAAACAATAATATCATATTTATAGTAAAGATGTTTGCACAGATATTTTTTTTAAAAAAGAAACTATTAGTACATATTACCAATAATTTAACACCACGCGTTAAAGTATTCAAATGTAAACACCAATAACCCTAGAATTTCGCAATACATTATTAATAACTTTGTACACTGGATTTAGATGACAAGACAAATAGCAATAGAACATTTAACGTTTTCTTGCATCTCAAGTGAGTGTATACAATAGCAGACGCAAAGAAGACATGTTCTTTCCAACAACTTATAAAGTTCAAATGGAACACAGGATGCACCGGGAACACCGGGATTTTGATAGTCGCCTCTAACCGATGAGGTCTGTGAGTAATTTCAGTCCTCAGGCTACCACGCACATGGCAATGGCATGCAATAAAACCGATGAAGGTTCCATGGGTTCACTTTGCTTCAAACATAACAACTTACATTAACGAAAATTCTTAAAAAAAAATTCCTATCAAACTGCTTTCCCTCCATTGCAGCCTTTGCCGCTAAATCAGCACGCACGAACAGATGTAGCAGCCATAGAGTCCACTGATGACGAAAAAAAAATGTTGTGTATCCCATGTGTACACTGCCTTTAGTTTCAGAGAGACTGGAACACACCTGACTTGGTTGCACTTGTGAGCACTGTTTCATTAAAATGATCAAAGCATGACCATCACCTGTGATTCCTGAAATGTAAGGTGGCATCAGTGCAATTTTATATGGAGTGTTCTATAACTCTTGGAAGTCAAGAAAATTCTGCTACAAATCAATGCAAGCATATATCCCCTCAAGTCCACAATGATTTCTCATCTTTCAACCGGTTCTTCAAATAATGGTTAATAATAATGTTAGGAGTTCCCAAAAAAAATCTTTTTACAGGCAATTCAAAATAGAATCAGATTAGAACAAAAATAGAAAAAATTGTAAACTTTGCACATGCATAAAACAAAAAAAAAATAGCAATGAAGGCAACAACATATCCTCTAATTAGAACACTCATTGAAATTTCTTACATGGTAAAGCATAGAGAATGTAACGATCAGCGTTCCAAGTAGAAATTGTGATGTCCATCAAAATGCTAAGAGGCCTAGATAATGCTAGCAGTATAGCTATGAACAGAACACCAAAACATACAGATGCATTACTAATTTCAGAATTTAAGAGGCCTATAAGGATTCAAACTTTCAGAGACCTAAAAAGATTTAGACTTTCTGAAGCTTAACAGCAACAAGCTAATATAGCAAAATGTTTTCTTTACTAACTTCCTGGATGCACTATAGATCAGACTTAGGAAATAGGTGTTGCTTTAAAAATGAATCAGGGGCATTCAAAATACTCCCCAACTTCCACACCTCCACACACATAACAATCTATAAAGAATAAAACAATTATAGTTTTCTTTCAGCATACAATACCTGATCATGCATTCAACTATGAAAATTATACAGTAGATTGAGCAAATTGATGTAGCTTGGTACCAAATCGCCCCATAGACCAACCAAAATGCAGTAACATAATAATCAGAAACACACCTGACACCTCGTACACCTTGTGACGATTGCTAGTCACAGCATGCAGGATTGTTGCAACCAATCAAAGGCAGTGGTTACATCACACATCCACAATATCTACCTATTTCAGTGCAGAGTTACCCTCATAAGCAAGATCAACTGACAGATCAAATGTAAATTAAATCAATAACTCACGCATGTTTCTAGGAATCAACGTCTTAATCCTTGTAAAGAGGGAGGAGATCAAGCACAGTTCTACCGGGGAGGATGAGTAGCTCACAGGTCTAAAAACACATTGCTATATTAACATGGTAATCGATGGTAAGCAACAAACTATGTAAGGGAGAGATTACTAAAACACATTGACAGTTTGAAGGAATAAAGGTCATCAGCATGGATATATACCTTCAGAGTCAGTTCTCAATAGTCTGTGTTCATTGGTGATGTGCGGTAATTGATCTATCTAAAAAAAAAGAAAGAAACCTCTATCAGAGAAGATCCTAACCTGCATGGACCATAACTATAACACCGTTCTTAAGGCCGCGTGGCAGAGGGCTCCTTCACCAAGTTCCAATATCACCATCATAATCTCGCGTCTTCCCATTGATTCTTGCTGCAGCTCCAACCAAAGCATGTCATCTCCTTCACTGCTACTACCTGAGCCAGAAAATCCATCAACGGCTCCAATGGGCAGTCCAAGGATGTCTTTGGTTACTCCTGCATGGGTACAAGATAACTGTGATGAAAAAGTAACCGTGTAGACAGAAATAGAATGAGAAAAAGTTTATGGATAGTTATATTTCCTTCAAGCCAATAAGCAGTGTGGGTGTGAGAAAAGGAAGAAAAGTTTCATGTCAAGTTTTTGTCTTCCCAGAATTCCAAGTTAAACAAAAATTATTTCTTTCTATAAACATCATTTTTACATATATAAATCCTAATTACTGTCAGATTACTTCAACTTATGTGTATAAACATATGAAGAACTAACAGACAAAGCAAAGGGAAAGCTGGCATACCCAACATATCTGTTTTCTATATTTGCATAAATATAGAAAATAAGTTCTAATAGGAACAAGCATCCTTGCCATATCGAGGAAAAATATTTAACATCATACAGCTTTACATGTACTAAAGCCAGCCATTGTAATTTATATATTCCAGTTTAACTACCCAGTGAATGACCAGGTTTGTAATGGGAGGTGGTCAAACATTATTATTCAAATTTATCTAAAGTTTGCACATTATGGAGCATCCGCAAATTCAAAGAAGATCGCCATACCATCAATGTCACATCATCTTCTCCCATAGCTCTATTTCCAACATCATGCTGAGCACGGTGTTCTGTGCATGTTCCACAACCATGGAAAGCTGGCAGAGTTCTAGCACCGATGTGAAGCTTGGTTAATCATAGGAAACAGAATAATAGATCCAAGATTGTCATGGCAGCAATAAAACATTCCCTTGTATAACAATAGCCATAACCATTCATCTTTAATGTTGCCAAGACTGCATATAGTGCAACTGAAGTCATGGCATGATAATGGGAGAGCAATAAATTAGCATATTAAACTCAAACAAAAAACGTAGCCACCAACACTGTGACCTTGTCGTTTGTGGCCACATGCAAAAATTATAATCACAACTAAAAAAAAGAACTCTTCTTTAATGTAAAAGTTATGAAAATTACAGATCTGCTATATCTGAATAGTTCCCCGTAGCAATGCATTGGTAATTACCACAGCAAAGAGCAAGAACAAAAAAAAATTGGCATGAGAAAAGTGAAGAAAATAAAATGTGGAAATGCAAGACTGATCTGTAATCATTATGGACCATGATGTGCTTTCCTTCCTTCCCACCAGTCAGATCGATAGAGCATAAGGACTGCAGATGCAAAAATCAAAGATTTGCTTCAGAACTTGGAGTATAAATTAATCTAGCCAGTTAATTGCACAATGATTAACGTCAATTGCCTTACTGGATATAAATATAATTATGGAACATGCAAAAATAGAACATCACAGATCTAATACAAAATGATCAGTTAAGCACAAGCCTCTTCTCACACTATAATATCAGAATATATACCCACAGATTTGAGATGTTGAAATGATAGTTTGGACTACACCTACTATAATATCATCATGTCGAAATAAAAGTGAAGATTAGAAATTTATAATGCAATCTACAGAACTCCTATCCACATGATAATTAACCTTACATGTACCCAGTATCTTGCCTGCCATAGTTCTAAAATGTTCATTTTTAATAGTCCATAACAGTTGTTTTTTCTCAACTAAAAAATAGCATGGGCAATTGGATTCACAAAAGGGACTACTGCACTCATATAGTGCTGCCATATCACCGAATGCCTAATTCTCATACATCCCTCTTAGGTATTAAGAACAAGTGAGACTTTTAGATACGCACGTTACAAATATAAACAAATATCTAACCTGACCTCGAGTAATGTGGTATTTCTATTTTTGTCCTGGCTACAAGGAAACAATTTAGAAAAACTATAAGGAAATTTCAATGAAGTATTAAGCATCTCTCCTAGAGTAGCTTATTATTTTGAGCCTACAAAACAAGCAGGTCAAGAATTCCAGCTTGCTTGCAAGCATAAAAGTAGAACAACAAAACCAATAAAATTGACAAAATTTAGCATAAAAATAGAAAGTAAAACTCAGTTCTATAAAGATATGCATGTTTCCAATAACTGCATCAACCAAATTAAATGTATTTTGCTTGGAAATGAATCTCATTACAATGGGAATTTAATCTATGCACCCAAACAGATGAGAAATTTTGTTCAAATATTAAGTGAATTGCTCATCAGTTGCCAGCAAAACATACAAGGCAGATACAGTCTTCTCCTTTTTTGCCCTTCTTTCATCTAGTAGGACTCTTTGCCAAATAATGGTATGAGATCCCAATACTATCTTCAAAAATAATGGTACATTAGTTCTCCTGGTGTGGAAACAAGACATAGATACATCAAATTTCCCAATAGAGTGAACATGATAGGGCATCATTCTGCATTAGCCGCCCTACCGCAAAGTTGCTGGAGCATGTGAAGCAGTAGGCAGCGATAAGATGAATAGTGAGACATCATTCAAAGGATACTCTCGGTTCTTAGAATATGTAAACTTCATAGCAGAATTTTTTATACATACCTCCAACTGACAAGCTAGAACCCTAGATCAAATGATGATGCCCCCAACTATTGCCATCCCCTTAGAACCACCTGTGCTTGGAACAGAGAAATAAATTAACAAAGTGTTGTGTGTGTCAACAAAATCTCTCACAAAAATCAAATGCATATCATCAATTAGAGATGTTAGATCCCAAAATGTCACCAGATCACGTCCCACCCTTCCTGAATCTGACACCATTTTCTCCAGAATTGCATCGGCTTTGGGGCATGAGAGCCAAAAGGGAGATAGATAGAAAGCCAAAAGGGAGATAGATAGAAAGCTAAATTGAACTCTCTTGTGTGATGTAATACAAAAAAGATGTTTAAACCCACAAAGCTTTACCTGCAGAAAATTGCTGACAATGTATGACATCAAGAAAAATATATAAAGACTACCTCACCTATAAGACCATGCACCAGACATTTATTCAGCAAATAACCTGCAGCATCAAAGCACCAGCCCCAAATCTAGTGAATTTTGATCAAACGCGAATTTCAGTAGATAAAATGTCCAAGATCTAGTGAATTTCAAACACAATTTATTGATTTTTGATAGGCAAATAAATGGGCCAAGTCTACTCCTAAATTCAGAGCTTGTAAAGGTCATACCATGTCTGAAACAATAAAACTCAGAAATGAAGACAATGAGTTCAATTCAAAACCAAAATTACTAAATTAAGAAGTCACAAAACATTGAGTTCAATCTCAAAATCAAACAGATCCTATGAATTACGTACCTCCTCGGTCACTTAAACTCTATACTAGTCTCACTTTATTCCTTCTACACTTAGATGTAGAACAATAAAATAGGTTAATTTCTCACCTCCAAAATTTCTTGGATTGATGAAGATTTTTCCCTGCAATGTTGAGCACCTTATCTTAGCACCTGAACAGCAAGAACTCAGAAGAACGCACACATATATGCATCAGATCCTTAAAGCTGAGCCAAATCAGATCAAACATCTAATGCAGTTCACACATAAAGAGTGGTCCTGGTAAGCAGACATGCAGATGTAGTTGCACACATACATGTAGGTTAGTGAAGCACAGAACACCACACAATAGCCCTTGGGAAAGAATATTCGATAAATTATAAGAGTAGCAGAAAGAATATTGAATGGTTACCTATATCACTTATTGAGTGCAACAAAGATCCAGTTATGATCTCTACTATGAGCTGGATTCGCATTTCGAGTAATCTGACAAAACAAATGATGGAGCTACACTGATTGAATAGTATGGCCTACATCGTTATAATTAAAAACCAAGGATCCAATCAAGAGCATGGATAAAAAGAGGAAACAGAATTCATGGGGAAAAACACCAAGTGAGGCAGATACTGCCTCACCTTTTGGCTTGTGTTGATCTGCACGACGACGGGGATCCTTTGCCCAGCCATATCCCTACTTGCTATTTTGAGCAAACAATGAAGAAATAATTTGTGTGGATCGTGATCAACTCCCAGTGTGGGCCATATGACTCATGAGTAGACAAAGTGAGTTTACCAAGGGCAGTGGTTACCTATGCGATCCTGATGCCCGGCCCTCACCCATCAGCTTTGGTGATGTGTAGATCCAATTCATTCAATGGTTAATCTATCCAACCAAAGCACCTCCAATGGGTAATTCCATCAAGAACCCGCCAGTCAAAACAAAACCCAATCATTCAGTAATTTTATCAGGCACTTGGCTTGCATCGGTGAGAGATGGCGAGAGGATTACCTGATTGCACACGATGTTAACAGGTGATCATATCAACGCGTCGATCCTTAGAACCCAGCCGCATCACTGGCGATGACAAAACAAAACAACAAGCAAACATTTACCTGAAGAAGGACCAAAGCATTAGCGAATCTATCAACAGTTCAAGCTTCAGTTCAATTCCCCTTCCATCAGAGCACAAATAAAAAGTTCACGAACCTTGCTGAGGAGCTATAGGAATTCTTCGCAGGGGAGCACGCAACAGCTGCCACGCCTGTGGCACGAGCACCTGCAAGATGTGAAATTGGCAGCGAATTCGCTCAAATCCCACCCAACGCCGGAATCCGTCGCCGGCGATAACAAAGAAGTAGGGGAACGCCGCAAAGACAAGCCGCAAAGACAAAACCAAACTTACCTAATCGGAGGATGTGAGTGCCGCACCTGGAAGAACCGGAGCCGATCAGCGCCGCCCCTCCACCCGCATCGGCCCCCCTCCGCGTATTCATACAGCAGCAACGAAGAACTGAAGCCGCCCTGGGAGGGAACGCGGGCCGCAAGAAGCTTCCGTATTTCAACAACGAAATGAATGGGGAAGGTAGAAGCAAATACAGTGGATAGGAGGATGAGATGCAGACGCGTACCTGAGTACGAAGAACGGCGATGCAACTGAGGAGAAGAACTGATGAGATGCGAAGGCGCCAGCAAAGGCTAAAGCGGCGACCGATGCAGCGCTGCCCGCCCGGAGGCGCGCTACCCGCCACGCAGGGAGGGTTCCCCACCGCGCTGCCCGCCCCGCCGCCGCTCGGCGCGCAGGCCGGTGGTAGAGGAGAGGGAGGAGCGACGTGGGAGAAGCGTTGCCGGCCGGCGAAGAACGAAGGAGCGGCGCGGGCGGACGTCCAGCGCGGGAGGGGCGCTGATGCGGGCGGAGGAGCGGCGTTGCGGGCGGATAGCATCTGCGTGAGCTGTGGCGCGGCGGCCGAGCACCCTACCGCCGGGACGGGGCCCGCGAAGAGGAGGCGTGGAAGGAGTGAGGTGGGCTGCCGCTGCCGAGTATACCTGAGCATTTTTAGCCCCGCCGAACCCGGCCCGTCCACGGAACTTACTGGACGGGCGTGGTCACAGATCTTGCAGCCCGAAAAAATAAATCTTGGCCCGAGCCCTGCTCGAAATGCTGTTTTTAGCTATTTTACACTATAAAATGCACGGACGGCCCGCTCAAGCCCGGGCCCGGCCCGAGCCCGGCCTGAAAATTGAGGCCCGGTGTGCCCAATGGAACGGTCATGGGCAGGATTTTCTCGGCCCGAAATAACCGGATTTTTTTAGACCCGGCCCGAACCCGGCCCGGCCCGAAAAATGCTGAGGTATGCTGCCGAGTCTCCTTCGAGCTACGCCGCCCATAGCATCTCCTCCAGGCCGCCACCGACGCATCTACTACACCACGATTGGGAGCCGCCCCTGCTTCGGTGTTGCGGAAGGCGTGGAGTAGCAGGGCGGTACAAAAGGAAGTGGAGGGACTGAGGGAGTGCAGGCGTCAGAAAAGGAACGCGCGATGGACGGGACAGACGAGCGGCGCGATGGAAGTAGGAAGGGATCCGAGGCGTGATTGACGGGGGAAACTGCGGGCACACGTGGCGGGTAAGCTTTTCTCGCGATATCAAAAAAATTCTATCATTCACTCCATTCCAATGTAAAAAATTTTAGTCGTGGCTCCTTGTTTTCCGGAGCCTGTAAGTGGGGCCGCTATTTTTCAGGACAGGCCGCTATGAGAGGTGGGTAGGTGCAGTGCCGGCCCTGTAGTGCAGGCACCCGGGGCAGCCGCCGTGGCCCCCCAAATCGCAGGGGGCCCCTCCCCATGTACACCTTTGGTGTGTATACAAAGGTCCAAAGCATGCTACACTATCTGGAGAAAGATAATTAAGGAAGAGAGCACAACCAGCAACGCCAGCCCATGGGCCCAACAAGATGAAACACAAGCAATCACCATCAGCTAGCCTATCGACACCTTGAGAAGCATTGTTTGTCTTTCAATTCCAATTTCCAAGCCACTAAAAAGGATCGGCAGTTCGGCACCTGTTCGTCTCCTCGCCTACCAAGGGCCCCAAATTTTTGTTTCGCCCTGGGCCCTAAAAAACACAGGGCCGGCCCCCCGGCCCTGGGTAGGTGTTTTTCTAAGTAAGTGTATTTCAATTGTTTAGAATCTTTATAGTATAGATTTGAGGACAGGCCGCTATGAGAGGTGGGTAGGTGTTTTTCTAAGTAAAGTGTATTTCAATTGTTTAGGATCTTTATAGTATAGATTATATCAAATGTAATAGTTCTGTGTTGTATGTCATCAATAAAGTATCTAACCCTAAATTTTTAGATGATGTTCATTAATCATGCATTTCTTGGATGTCTTTCCGATTTTAACTAAGGCAGCATCTAATCTTGAGTGGTAGGGGAAAACAGTTCCTTTATTGTTTGAATTAGTGACATAATTTATAAGTAATAAGCCAATCAATTTTCTCATCAGAGAAAAAGGGACCAGAATCTCACGGTAGAGCCAGTTATCATGACATGGATATTGTTTCCCCTTTTCAGGGAGTAATATCAAGAAATCTTGCTTTTGGAAGGGTGGAGGCAAGTAGTTGAAGTGGAGCAGGGCAGCAATCTCGAAGTACCTCCGGTGGTCTGGCATCTTGTCAGTTCATGATTTTGTTCACCACAACAGAAAGTCATTCTGTAAAAACTTGAAATATTGCCACTTCCTTTGGTTAACACATGCTATATATATGTTGACTGATACATGTCTTCATGCAATACCTTTGTAGTTGATTACTAATTGATTTCTATATTAACCGTTGGGTCCATATGAGTATCTGTTTACTCTCCTAGATCTAGCTATATAATTGACTTATTATATGTGCTTTTACATTTGATTGAATCTTTATTCTTAACTTACCTTGCAATAGCCATATGCTAAATATTCGAGAAAACCAGTCATATACTAATGGAAAAATTTCCCACAAATTACTTTTCTGTTCTTATACAGAGGAAACAACAATGAATTAATATAATAGACGGCAAGAGCTCTTCAATTACATGGAGAATCAATATTTCCATCATACAAACATACCCATATTTATTGTAAATAACTCACAACTCCTCCACTGGCCAGCCCAAACCGCCGCGGCAACGCGCCGCGGCGCTCCAGCTTTTCTATTTTAACTGGACTCACTATACAACATGTTCATCAGATTTCCTTAATTTTTATTTTTTTGGAAATATAATACGCACCCAAACATTCACATACACATACCTATACTCACCCTTATAAATGCATGCACACAACTCCACCCCTATGAGCACCTTCGAGAGACTGCCGGCAGATTTTGAGATTGACGACATTACTAGAAATGTTAATATCACGTTTTCCTCATGACATTTTTCATTTTCGTCATTGAATATTGCATATCTAAGACGAAATTTTGGTTTTTGTCATGGATCATTAGTGATGGCACTACCGGAATAAGTGCTAAAGGGTGACATCTTTAGCACCGGGTCAAATAACCGGTGCTAAAGGTGGGGGCACTAGCCAAAAATATTTGCATATTTGCGTGTTGCCGGAATCGAACTCAAGACCTCTTGGCTCGCGCGCGTACACCCACCTAACCATCTCACCTACACAGCACAAGTGATAGAATAAAAGATACGCTCCTTTTGAAGTAGCATGTGACGCCCATATTAGCACCGGGTTGTATTTACCACCCGGTGCTAAAGGGCCTTTAGCACCGGATCGTAATACCACCCGGTGCTAAAGGAGGGGGACCCTTTAGCACCGGATCGTAACAACAACCTTAGCACCGGTTGGTGTTACCAACCGGTGCTAAAGGGTCCCCGGGGGCGCCTCAATTTTACGCCCGGTGCTAATGAAACATTAGCACCGGTTCTTTAGTGCACCGAGGCATATAGAGGGGGCGGATGATGGATTTTCTGGTAGTGTGGAAATCAGGCCCTACGAATTTATGACGAAAATGACGAAAACGTCATAGGAAAACATCCGATTTCATCACAGAACAACGCTCCATCAACGGAATTCATTTATGACGTTTTTGTGTTAAAATTATGACGAAGAATTTTCGTCACTCATCCCGGGCCCGCAAATGCTACTGCCACGTGTAAGACTGGGTCCCGCGCGGTAACCAGAGCGCCACGTCGGCAGGCCCCACGCCCAGCGTGCCACATCGGCCGGACCCACGCCCAGCGCGCCACGTCGGCCGGACCCACGCCCAGCGCGCCACGTCGGCAGGCCCCACGCCCAGCGCGGCCGGACCCACGCCCAGCGCGCCACGTCGGCAGGCCCCACGCCCACCGCGCCACGTCGGCCGGCCCCACGACCACCGATCCACGTCGGCCGGACCCACGCCCAGCGTG
>OAMR01000757.1:38263-78702 GCA_900205405.1 Echinochloa crus-galli | reverse complement strand
TTAAGCCCCTGCGCTTTTGAATGAAGCAAGCCGCCATCCATCAATCTCAAGTAATCCATAGTTGTACCCGCAACAGGTACTCCGTAGGAACTGTCCGAGTGCAGTTCCAAAGCACCCCGATCAAACGACCGGGTTGTTATCACTCGCCTCCACCGCCTAGCTGCACTACTCCTCCCAAGCCACCCAACTCACGCCAAGAATATCAATCACAACCATCCCAACACATGCAAGCATAGCATATATCATAAAGTGGATAATGGGTGGCAAGGAGACAGGGTAGATAAATGGCAGTGCAGGCATATCATCAACATGCGAATAAAGTAAAGCGCTAGCATACTAGTTGCATGACTACTAGGTATTTCAGAGAATGGCTGGGCGTGAACCTGGGTATTGCTTGCCCCCTTCGTTCCGATAGTTGGTGTAGTCGTCGGCTTCCTTCGGCGACTCCGGAGCTCCTAATTATGCGAAAATAAAATAAAGACGGGAGCTACTAGCAAAGAAACACCAAAACGAAGAAGCAAGAAGACCCAAACAACACCAAACTCTACACTAACGTGTAGGTCATGATTTTAGAAAAATATAGAAACTGGTTTCATATTTTTCTGAGCTACGGTTGATTTATTATGAATTTTACAAGTTTAAATCATTTTCTGAAAATAATAAATAATTACGAAAAAGAAAAACAGACATACTGGGACACGTGGCAGCACCAGAGCGTGCCACGTCATGCGCGCGCGTGACCACCAGCGACTGCTGGGGCACGGCTAGGTGCTCGTGCGCGGGCACGTGGCTTACCACGGCCGCGACATGGCCTTGGCGGCGCGCGGCGAGCAGAGCTCGACCACGGCGGCCTTGGCTGCGTCAACTGGCGACGGCGGTTTGCAAAGAGGTGAGCGGCATGGGGTCCCTGCAAAAGCACGGCCACGACTCGAAGGTCGGGTCCCAGACGATGGCTAGCAGGGCGGCGCACCAGAACGGCGGGGACACGGCCGGAACAGGGGAAGAGGAGAAGGGCGCCGTTGATAGCTCACCACGGGTCACGTCGTCGTACTCAGCAGCTCGGGGAAGACTCGCGGTACGTCGGCGGTCCTTGCGCTCCCACGAACGGCTCCGGTCCGGCTCCCCTCCGGTGTTCCCACGAGCGGCGGCGCCGCGGCGGCGCGGCACGTCGTCGAAGGCGAGCTCGGCTTCTCCTTGCTGCTTCTTCGATCCGGCACCTTCTTCTCCACTCTCCACTGCTCCCTCTCCTCCCTCTCCTCCCTCGGATTGCGAACAGAAAACCCCAATTGGGGTGGCGGCGGCTCAAAGAGGTCCATGCCCAATGCATGCAATCTATAGACGGAGAGGGGCTAGGGTTTTGCGGGCGCGGACGGCTGGGGCGGCTCGGCGTCCGTGCCAGGGCCACGCGTCGCGATCGCGACGGGCCGCACTTGCCCGGGCGCTAGGATTGGCTGGCGGCGTTGCCTTTTTGCCGGTGAGAGAGAAGAAGGAGAGAGGAAGAAGAAAGGGGAATAGGAGCGGTGGGGCCCGCTCGGCAGTGAGAGAAAAAGAAGGAGTGTGCGGGGGTTGGTGGCTGGGCCGCTGCTGGGCCGTAAGAGCTGACGAGCTGGTTGGCTGGCTGGCTCGGAGAAAAAGATCAGGGGGCGAAGATAGACTTCAGAAGAGATCCGGCCCAAGGAGAGTTAGCTGGTTAGAAATTAGTTTGGTTATTGATTTGAATTCAAATCTAAGATTTCAATTCAAATCCAAACAAAGAGCCAAGAAACCAACTAAAAACCAAATCACCTCTAAATTTATCCTTAGCACTTCAACTTGAATTTTAATTTGAATTTAAATTGCCTAAGAATAAAGGGAGCAATTTGAATACAACCTTATATGTTTGTTTGCATGCACAACAGTTCACCAAAAATTTTGAAATTCACAATTTTGCATTCAACAATCCTGCGAAAATTACGGGATGTTACAGTGGGTTCAAACAGGACCTAAACACACCCCAGAGGTGAGCAGCCAAGAGCCAACAAATTTCCTAGCGAGCAATCGCAATGAAAAATCCTCGTCCATCTCCAGCACCAGCAGCACGGTGTGTTCCGGAGGCTGAGGGCATCGCCGTTCCGCCGCCGCTGGCTTATTATGTCGCGCTCCCTCAAAGAGTCAAGAAGATCTGGATATGCAAGGGAGACAGGAACACAGGTTTCTTTCACCAAGCTATTATGAAAAGAGCAAGACAAAATAGAATTAAATTCTGTGTCGATGAACAGGGAGCCCAAAAAACCATTCCGGAATAGATAGCACAAGTCTTCATTCGCTACTTCAACAATCTCTTCACATCCCAACTACAGGCCCCACCAGCACATCACCAAGCAAATGAGCAGGTATTCATAAATGACGCTTACACTCTCTCAAACCCAACCATTATATGAACTGATCAAGCAGATGAAAAGAAATGCCGCACCAGGTCCAGATGGCCTCAACGTAGCCTTTTACAAAGCTGCATGGCCCTGGCTCTCTCAAGACATCATGGCTCTGATAGCCAAATTCTATGATACAGGTCAGCTACCTCAATACTCAAATGACACTTTCATTGTCCTCATTCCCAAGAAAACTACCTGCACCAACCCGAAAGACTATAGACCTATCAGCTTGTGCAATGTCTTTTACAAAATAATTGCTAAATCTCTTGCTGAGTGCATCAAAAACCACTTGCCTCACCTCATACACCACTCACAGCATGCTTTTGTCAGAGGAAGAAACATCACAACAAATATTATCATAGCTCAGGAAATAGCTCACTCCTTTCAACTAAAGTCTTGGAATCAGGAAGCCTTCATGCTCAAACTTGATCTAGCTAAAGCTTTTGATAGAATTGAATGGTCCTTCATAGTTCATGCGCTTCGACGTCAGGGGTTTCATGGTCATTTCATTCACCCTGTCCGCACTTGCATGGAATCTACCTCGTTTTCAGCACTAATCAATGGACAGGCACATGGTCGCTTTTGAGCCCAAAGAGGAATACGACAATGATGCCCTTTATCGCCGTACCTTTTCGTCCTAGCAATTAATGAGCTCTCCATCTGCCTCCAGGAAGCTCTGGACACCAACAATTCGTCAGGTATAACCCTTGGTCCCGGCTGCCCACCCATATCCATTCTTTAATGTTTGCTGACGACCTCATCATCTGTGGCAAAGCTGACTTCAATGAAATTCAACTCATTCGCGACATTCTGAGAAACTTCTGCAACACTTCGGGCCAACTCCCCAATTGGGATAAATCTCACATCCTTTTCAGCAAAAATGTGCCTCAAGCCCTCAAAGCTCATATCAAACAATCCTTTCAAGTACAGGACCTCCAACCAAATACCATCCATCTAGGCCACCCACTCATTCTGAACAACAGTGACCGAACCCATGCTTATGATTTCATCTTGCAGAAATTCAGATTTAAACTGACCACCCTCAAAGCAAACAAGCTAAACCATGCCGGTAGGTTGACTTACATCAAATCAGTGTTTGCTTCAATCCTTGTCTACTACATGGCCCATGTCCTCTTCGCCAAAACTCTCCTCTCCAAGATCACGTCCATCATCAGGAATTTTTGGTGGGCTGGTGTTCAGGATGAAAATGCTTCCTCCAGCCCACTTCACCTCAGGGCATGGACCGACATATGCAAAGACAAAACTAAAGGCGGTCTTGGCATTAAAAACATAGAATGGGTCAACAAAAGCCTCCTCATCAAAATGGCCTGGCACATAGTCAATAATCAAGATCAGCACCTCACTTCCATTCTCAAAGCCAAATACTTTCACAGCAGCTCCTTCTGGACAGCCCCCACCAACCCACCGAGATCACTCTTCTGGGCTTCCATTCTGAAAATCAGACACTATCTTCTTCAAAACCGCCGTTAACAAATATCCTAGGCAACACTAATATCTGGACAAACCCATGGTCCCCTATCTGGAATGAACTCCACTCCAATCTGCTTGACCAAAGGCCTGCCTCTCCTATACCAAACATTGTGTCTGATCTCTGGATCCCAAACACAAAAGGCTGGGATTTAAACAAAATAGCAGCTTTCTTTGGACATAACATTGCACAGACAGTCTCCACCATCAAAATTGATGTACACAACAAGCCTGATATCCTCACTTGGCTCCCTTCTTTTTCGGGCAAATGCACTTCCAAGGATGCCTACGCTTTAATTGCTGCAGAAAACCCCTCCCCCACTCCAATCCAAGGTAGCCGTGCCTTACCTGATCAAGACAAAAACCTACTCCTCAGGATCTGGAAACAAAAAACCATGCCTCCTAGGCACAAAACTTTTGCTTGGCGCCTTCTCAGACAGGCCCTACCAACAGGACAAAGAGTAGCCCGTTTCTCAACTCATATAGATGAAAAATGCACTACTTGTGGACAGATTGAAACCGATGATCATCTTTTCTTTTCCTGTGCTTTCTCTATAGCAGTATGGTATGCAGGTAATACATCGATTAGGGCGGATCAGCTTCCCAGAGGCACGCAAGGAGTACATGTACATGTGCTTGCTTTATGCACAGCACAATCCTCTGATGAATAATCACCACATTGTGGTACATATGGAAAGCAAGAAACAGTAAGCGCTTCAACAACAAAATGTGGTCTGTTAAGCAGGTTTTACACGCAGCAAAAGTTGATGCCACAATTTCCCACACCACCCTGCTAAATGAAATCCAAAACAATAAGCAACCAATGTCATTTGTCCAGCACTCTCCACTGCCACAACCTCAAATTTTCCATCAGCCCAACTCACAACATCCACCAGATACAACCCCAATTACTCCTATGACACAGCTCACTTCACAAACACCGAACACCACCCCCTCAACAA
This sequence comes from Echinochloa crus-galli, assembly GCA_900205405.1. Lineage (NCBI taxonomy): Eukaryota > Viridiplantae > Streptophyta > Magnoliopsida > Poales > Poaceae > Echinochloa > Echinochloa crus-galli. Next base: position 73,841 of record OAMR01000757.1, on the reverse strand, counting down.
ACACTTTACAGGGACCCAGGTGCTACACGGATGCTGCAATTGCACCTTCTTCAAACAGGTACCAAGCAAGGCGAGCGGGACTCGGAGTATTCATCCATGACTCCACCAACACCCTCCAAAAGGGCACACTCATACAGGCAGTCACTCAGGAGGCCTTGGACCCATTACATGCAGAAGCAGAAGCACTAGCTCTAGCAGCTAAGGTGGCAAACGCATTACAACTTGACCAAATCAGCTACTTCACCGACAACCAAATTTTGGTCTCCAACCTGCACAAGACCGATCCAATACATGAAGCTACAGATTGGAGAACAAGAGATCCTATTGCAACTTTTATCCACCACAATGAGCACAAAACTTACTCCTGCAACAAAATTCCAAGAACCAGCAACACCACAGCTCATAGACTTGCAAGACAAGCATTCAGCAAACATCAATCTCGTTTTGTCTATTCTCTTGCTTTCATTTAGATCACATGGGAATTGAATGTCCAGTGAAATTAGCTATGGCTAATGTTACATGGGGCAACATTTGCCTCACTTCTGTAACCTGTCTTTAAACACTTCGAATAAAGTCTTTAAGTATAAAAAAAAGCAGTCACGCTCACGTGGTTCAACGTTGGTCAAGCCGGTCAATGCGTTGACCCAATGGACCAATGTTACCTGGACCCACATGCTGGTCCGTTCAGATCATGTGGTCCTCCGCCTTCATTCGGAAGGAACCAGCGCCGCGCCGCCGCCAATATCCCACCCTTCTCCTACTCACCGTCTCACCGTCTTCTTCCACTGCCGCCCCCGCCGGTAGTGCGCGCGGCTACTCCGTCAATCCCACGCAGCTTCCGCCCAGCCGCAGCCCCGCCCCGTTGCACCTTCCAGTGTTCCCTTCGTGCGAGAGAGCGCAGCGGCGCCGCCCTCCACGAGAATGGAGGCGGCGGCTCCCCATACCAGGAGGAGGATGGAGCCCAAACCAGAAGATCATCCAGAAGCTGCAAATCAGGGGGATGAGCCCCAAGGCCAGGAACCACCGCCTGCGGCCGCGGCCGGAGGAGAGGAAGGGGACGGCATCGACCGCATCAGCGCCCTCCCAGACGTCGTCCTCGGCAGGGGCGAAGCTGCACGCGTGGGTGCAGCTGCATCCCCCTCCAATTTTTTTTTTAGTTATAGCTATCTCTTCTCATGCCTATATGCACCCCCCTTGAGCCAACACAATGCACCCTCCAAAGTCAGAGCTCACCCACACAACACTATTTCAACTAGAGAACATCAAAAGTTTTATGTTCATGCTATTTGTTATCCAATAAACATAACAGAACATTTAGCTACATGCTCTTATTTATCATCATGTTCTTATTTCTTAATTCTTGAAGTAGCTAGACAAATAATAAATTATAGCATATATACTAGGTTCATTGGGTAATTCCTTTTTTAACAAGAGAATGAAAAGTGGAAAATTTGTTCTCCTTCTATGCTCCATTGAATCATCAAATAATGTATTTTTGGTATGCTAATCTTTTATGGCACATGAATACACTAGGTCTGCAACCAATATTATTAGTGGCTCTCGTCATCTTGATACAAACTTTTATCCTTGTGTACCCATTTGTCAATAGATTTTAGCCCCTAAAATCTATCGAATTTCCAATCATTATTGGATCATCAACCAGTGGTCCAGATTGAAACAAACATAAATATAACCCAAACCTAGGCGGCGTCACCAAACCGAAACCCAAACCATAGAGCTTGCCGAGTTAATGGAATTCATCAGAGGCCCTCCGGGCACAGATGAGATAACAAATCTCATCGTCAAATCCGAATGTTTGAAATTCGATAAATTTCCTCTAAAAATTTGTTGACATATATCTAGCATAGCTCGTTGTGCATGACTATGGGATAACGGTTATATTTAATAATTAATGTTAAAAAATACAGGTTATATTGATAATGTTGCATGTGTTTATAGTAAAACCTCGGCACCTTGCACCCCCTACATTTCGCTCTAGCTTCGCCACTGGTCCTCGGTGAGATCATCTCCCTCCTCCCCACCAAGGACAGCGTCCGCACCCCGGCCCTCGCCCGTCGGTGGCGCCCCCTCTGGCGCTCCGCACCGCTCAATCTCGACCACGCCGATCTCCGCCCTGCCGACGAGATAGTCCAGATCGGCATCATCTGCCGGATCCTTGCCGCCCACCCAGGCTCCGCCCGCTGCCTGTGCATTCCCTTGTTCCAGCTCCTCAACCACCACGAAACCTTCGATGCCTGGCTCAGATCCCCGGCGCTCGACAACCTCCAGGAGCTCCAACTAGAATATCGACTACCTCTACCTCACACCTAGAGTCCTAGACCTTGGATGCCGGTTTCACTGCCTGCCTCTGCCTTTCGCTCCTGGCCGGGCCACCCTCCGTGTCGCCACCATCAGTCAACGCCAAATCCTTGACGAAACGGTCGAAGCACTTCACTTTCCCCAGCTCAGGCATCTCGGACTTGAAGGTGTACTGATCTCTGAGACTGCACTCCACGGTATGATCTCTGGATGCCCCCTGTCCTGGAGTGCTTTCTGCTTGCGTTTAGCGAAGGTTTCCGGATCAATTCCACGAGCCTTATAAGCATTGGATTGAGCGGCAGATCGTCAGAAATCATCATTGAGAGTGCACCTTCACTTCAACGGTTGCTCCAACTATCTGATATTGACCTGCATGTATCAGTAATTTCGGCACCAAAACTGGAGACCCTGCGCATCCTTTCCGGCTATGGTAACAACGCCAGACTGCAATTTGGCTCCACAGTAATTCAGCTAAGCTTACTTGCTCAGTTTCTTGGTCATTTCTGACTGTGCCATTTCATGTCATCTGCTGATCTGCATTCATAGGGAAGCCTCTAATTTCATTTTGTGTGTTGTGTTTGCTAAAGGGATTGCATGCTGTTAGTGTCGCAACAGTGGCATGTGGCATCAAGACTTTGGTTATCAGTATGCACACACTTAGCCTTGATGTGGTTATCGACTTCATGCGATGCTTTCCTAGCTTGGAAAACCTGTACATCCATATCGAGGTGACAATGCTTCAATTTTCCTTCTTTGTTTTTAGATACTACTTTCAGATTGACTTACTGTTAGGCCATTCTTAGTCCGAAAGTTTGCTCATTTTTTCTCTCTTTTCTTTTTCTAGGCATCAGATGAACCAGAGGGCAACAATTTATGGGGTCGTAAGCACCACGATCTTATCAGATGCCTTGACATCCGTCTCAAGACAGTCGTGTTGAAACATTCTCCAGGTATAAAGTCGCAAGCTAATTTCGCGACATTCTTTATAATGAATGAAAAAAGGTTGGAGGCAATGAGCTTTGTGGGAGGTGTGACTTTCGGCTACTACTGTGAGCAGTTCATTGCAAAGCAGCGAAGGTTGCTTCAGCTGGAGAAAAGGGCTTCCAGAGGTGCTCGGTTTCATTTTATAACTAGTTGTTACCACGGAGTTCCACTAACCATGCATGTCCACTAACCATGCATGTCCAGGATCTGTCTGTAGCCAATCCTTTTGAATGTGAATGTTGGAACAGGGCTCGGTGTGTGTCCTAGGAGTGTTCTTGCCTACGGCTACTAGTAATTGTTATTGCCTACGTCCTTTTGTGTAGTTTGGTCCAAGTTTTTCTTGTTAGATAATGTAATATGACTCGTCTATGCTCCGAACTCTATATATAAGCTAGTTTTCATCTGAAACTACTGGTACTCTGTTGAGAAATCATGAAATTTACTGATGGTACTGCAAAGGCAAATATGCAAACAAATAAAAATAGAGCCGGTGCAGCAGGGAAAACACTGTAGCAGAAAATGGCAGTACATAACAGATCAAAAATTGAAAGCAAGCATCGATCCATTTTGAGATAGATTCAGTGAGTATGGGAAGGAGATAATCTGTAGACACGTGATGAAATGCACAAACGAAAAGATCCCAAAAATCTACAGCACAGAAAAACCTAAGATCGGGGAAATCGAGTTCGAGCAGAACATGGAAAATCAAGATCCGCATCGCTGTGCATGGCTTGGTCATCGGAAAAAAAATGCAGTGCGCCCCTGGCGCACGGGCTCTGGGTGCGCCCCCGCCTGATCTGCCGCACGAATAAAATACAACGACGCTCCTGGCTCCGCAGACCGACGCACGCACGGCTCGGCTCCTAGCGCGGCACAGACGCACGCTCGGCTCCGCTCCGCTTCTACGCACGCTCGGCTCCAATACCAGGGCTGACACTAGCTGATTTGAAATGACTCACACAATATCGATTTTCCAAGAAATCAAGTCTCGAGACACTGCAAATATCCATTCCGACATTCCGTGAACAACAATTACCTATAGGATCGTAATTACTTGGAGAAACGCATGCCTATGCATCTATGCATATCCACATCTGCACTAGAGCATTACAGCAAACAAATGGTGTGCGTGAATCACAGACAAACCTGCAGCGTCCGGGGCTGCTGCGCCTCGCGGATAGCCTGCACGAGCGCGGCTATCTCAAGTGAGCTCCGGTTCCTAAGGCAGCTTGCGGAGGAACAATCCTTGAAGAGCTCGAAGGCGTGGTCGGCTATATCCCTGTCCAGTCTGAGTATGGAGGCGACGTCAACGATCTGGAGGTAGGCGCTGAGGCTGTTGACGGAGACCATGGGCCCGGCGGGGTCCGGGTTGGAAGACGCGGCGGTGGAGTCGACGGCGAGCGCGCGTCCGAGCTCGGCGAGGAGGCCGGAGAAGGCGGAGGCAGAGCAGGCGAGGACGAGGTGGCGCTCGAGGGAGAAGGCGGAGACGAAGCCCGCGGGGAGGAAGGGGTCCTCGTCATCTTCGCCGCTGGGGGAGGGGATGGGGGAGCCGAGCAGGGGTCTGCGGAGCGGAGCCGAGCGTGCGTGTCGAGCGTGCGTAGAAGCGGAGCGGAGCCGAGCGTGCGTCTGTGCCGCGCCAGGAGCCGAGCCGTGCATCGGTCTGCGGAGCCAGGAGCGCATCGTTGGATTTTATTTGTGCGGCAGATCAGGCGGGGACGCACCCAGGAGCCCGTGCACCAGGGGCGCACTGCAGGCTACAAAACTTCCACCAGCCTGGTTAGTGGAAAAGGCGTGTGGTAATTACAACCTTGTGTGTTTAATTTATTTACATGGCGTGGAAAGCTTTGATGCTGCATATAATCAGTCCTACGATCTGTACACCTGCAAAGATGGATAAAAAACGTCCGTAAGAACAAAGTGACGTACAATGCCGGTTTTAAGAAAAGGAAATGAGTTTTATAATAGCCATTGTCACTTACACTGTAAGTTTGCCCCTCACCATTGGACAAGGCTGCCGCACAAGCGCTCCCCAACCAGTTCGTCCAAGAGAGAGAATATAAGGAGTGCAAAAGAATGAAGGGACGCCTCATCTTCTGAATGAATTCTACAATTGAGAAGGTCCATTGTATTTGTACATGGATTCTTTCTTGTGCTCAGGATCAAGGCTGCAAATGTGAGAACAAAAAGTTTAGCCAACAGAAATTAGCAGCACAGGACATGATTCCTTTCACCAAGTTTTTTTTCGGTTATTCAATTTAGACAGATTATATATACAAAAATATATGGACTTCTAGAAAACATCAAAATTACTCCACTTCGTTGATTTAGTAACTAAGCAGACAGATTTGTTAAGCTGATACTCTCCCTGCTGAATTAGACACTAAAACAATTTAGACAGATTATATATACAAAAATATATGGACTTCTAGAAAACATCAAAATTACTCCACTTGGTTGATTTAGTAACTAAGCAGACTGATTTGTTAAGCTGATACTCTCCCTGCTGAATTAGACACTAAAAGTAGAATATCAAGTACATTGTATGTTTTGACAAACAGAGATACATAACCACTCGTCGGTTAGTCTTCGCAATAAACCAGTAATATCGCATAAGACCTGGACAAGGTAATTTTTTATGTGGCATTTATAATCTCCACTGACAGATGCAAGCTCTTTCGTACTAGTGCTTCACGTGAATAAAAAATTATATAGATGACCCACAAATAACTATTTCACAGTTAAGAATGTGCAAAAACTGACCTGTTCCTTATCCCCACAAGTGCACAATGGAAGGCACGAGCAGATGCTGATACAGAAGCTACTGCAGCAGCTGGTGCTCCACATATTGCAGTAGCCAGGGCTGATCCAGCACCAGCCCCACGGTTATAAACTTTAATAGGATTGCCAACCAAAGCAGAGGCAGTCCTTCCTAACCCATCGGTTAAACTATCATAGGCCTGCAAAGTTTTCAAGTAATGTTACTAACACTAAAGCATGACATGCCAGGAGTTAGTAGTTGTTAGGCACCTAGCCTTGGCCTGTTAACATTCAGAGATCCATGAGAAATTAATTACAAAATTTGTTACAGATCATAAATTATATAGGGCTCCTAAGCGATGCAAAAGTTAAAACCAAAGGCCAAACACTAACAGCCATGTCAGTAACTAATGAAAATTAACATTGTTATGCAATGCAGAGGAATTCAATACCTGTTTTATCCCTTGTTGTGCACTTTCAGGTTGGTTAGCTCTTATGTTGTGTTTTGTTCGTTTTGCTTCACCCGAGGCTAAAGGTGGTGGAATTGCTGTAAGGGCGCGTTCTGTCTTCGCAAGCATATCATGAGCTCCTGCAGCCAAATGGACACCAAGCCCTACCGCTTCAATGGTAACACTCCTCATAAAAGCAACTGCACCTGTCAAACAAAATGTCAAAGCCGTCATGAGTAGTTCACATTACCATGGCATAATCACACTTCCAACAGAAATACGCCTATCTTACCCCTTTGCATTCCCTTGAGCAACTTCCGGTCCTTCCTGTAGCTTTTGATGGGTAAAGTGACCAACTTCTTAGTCCCAGAACTGACAGCAGCTAGTGATCTTATCGGAGGAAGCCCTTTTAACAATTTGTGAACCTAAACAAGTAAACGATGTTCAATTGCTGCAAGCTGTTTTACTTGTAACTCAAAAACATACTTTTTAATATTCTCTCTATATTTCCACAGGTAATTCTGTAAATGGAGCAATGCAAATTTCGACTACATTTCTCTTTAGGTGTTATTTGCATTAGGTTTTTATGCATTCCACGATTGTGCATGCAAAAGCATACATGTCCAAAAGTACAGGTGCACACGAGTAGACAAGGACCTGGTTTTTAGAAATGTCCTCCAACCATTCTGCAGCTATTGTCTCACATATACTGTTCCATCCGTAAATGCCCATCGCAGAAACATGCTTAAGCTTCAAATCAATTCCCTGCTCAACAAACTTAGTGTCAGGGTTATTTATCCATAAATAGATAATCACTTGAAGGATCCTTTGCTACTGAAAAGTTTTTTTTTTCCACAGAAATTTACCTTCCACGGAAGAATGTTGAGAAGTTCTGCATAATTTCCTTTGCCTAGGGCAATCAGATCAAACTGACGGGGTATATAATTAATGTGCAGAACAAGCGGCTTTACATCAAATTTCTGGCAAGAGGCAAAGAGAAAAAAAAAAGATCACAATCTATGTAAGTCCATTTTTGAACAAAAAGTGACAATTATAACTCTAAAATACCTGAAAGAAAGGAAGTAATGCCTCATCTACAACTGTATTGCTTTCATAGCTTGTCTTTTCCACATCAACACACTCTTTTTCACAATGCAATTGAGAGTCATTGTTACATGAATCATTCTGGAAGAAATTGATTAGGAAGTTAAGTTGCCCTTGATCAAGATGCAACTGCAGAGGTAAAATCTCGAGATGAAGCCTGAAAGAGTTGTGATAATGCAAGAGAAGAGAATCAGTTGAAATATGAAGAGAGCATAAAAAAATGTGAATTTCAGATTGTTGTTATGAATGGCTCTGTTAAATAAAATACATGGCATGTTATTACAGATTAAGCAATAAAGAAGTCCTTAAAGCTCCCTATGCCCTTAAACACTTGGGTACCACCATGGCACCTGGGTGCCAATGCCTTAAACCCAACCTCCAGTTAGACGCGATGACACCCTCCGACACCTAGGTTCTACCATATATGTTTATCCACTGGTACAAAAAGATGTATAGGCGAAGTGCATCTTGTCTTATTCCATCACTGATCTGCGGCCACTACATAGGTTCTTCATCTACAATCCACATAACCAAAGAATGTTTTCCGGTGCATATGGACAAAATAGACCTTGCCGTGATCTTTATCTATTTGAATTCATTGAGTAGGGCAGAACTCAATAGGGATTAACAAAAACAAGCAAAGGGTCTTTTGCATGACACTAAGTCTGTATGCGCCAAACGAATACTTCATTTACCTGTAGTCTTCCAAAGGAGCCTGCGGTTCGGGCCTTACAGACTCCAGTTCTAAACTGAATACATTGGAGCAAGATTCTCTTGGGTAATCCTTTGAGTTATAACATCCAAGAACCTTATTGAATGGATCAAAAGAATTAAAAATCATTAGCCATGGGACTAAAGCAAGTTTGTAAATTGTAACATAATTTGCCAATAATAGACATACCAGTTTCCACGGAGCATGGATACTTTGATCACAAAGACTTAAGTCCTGAGCAGTAACGGATAGCTTAGATATAGATATAGAAACATCACCATCTGGATACATGTCAAGTTGGATACTGAGCCCTGTCAAGGCAAATTCCAAAGAAGAGCTCCTATCTCTGCCATCTGTGCATGTGAAGCTAGGTGAATCTTTCTGAGGTAATAACCAGTCATCTCCAGCATACATCCGCCACTTGACATCTATATCATGGATAAGAACCTTTCCTTTAAGATTACAAGATTCATCATTATTTAAGCTGCAAAAGGATGCCTTCGCTTCTTGTTGAAGTATTTGCTCTCCTTGTTTGTTTTTCTTTTTTGAAATATGGTTCTCAACTATTGTCAAGGGACCATTGTTATACCATCCCCCATCTTCACTCTCCAGGGTTCTAAGAGCATCCCCATCATATGTACATTTATGCTCTTCATTATATAGAGTTGACAACGACCGATGAAGTTCAGGCATATAATATGAGTCAATGATTTGATCATGACAGGAGTTTTGTCTCATTAGTATTTGGTGAGTAACATCAGCTTCCGGAGTAACTAATGATGATGTAAGCAAAACATGAGAAGTGGCCGTACTCAGTTCAAACCCATCATCCGTTTCACTGCTACCTACTGAGTGACAGCAATTTCGCTCCCAAAAATCGTTGGCCATGTAGTCCTCTGTGTGAAAAGCATTCTCAATGATATCATCAAGCAGTCCATCTGACTGGCAATCTCCAGAATCTGTCAAAATCTCAAGGCTGCTCTCAGACTTATCTGATCCATCAGCAGCTATATTTTGCTTGTTTGCTTGTTGGACACTATTCCACCTAGATTGCAGATGATCTAAAGCATCCTGCATATCTGGACCATATAACTGTTGGAGTTGGGAACCCAAACGAATAAGACCATAAGTCGTGTCACGACAAGTACCAATATCAAATTGAGAATCTGAAATTTCAAGCTTCCAAAAGAAAGAATTGACTCTTAGACAAGCTTCAATGAATCTGTTCTGGGCAATCTTAGCATAACCTTCTTGACGAAGGTAATCTACACCATAACCACAAGTGACATTTTTTGAGCCATATGATTCAGAAAGGAGAACCCCAAGATCACGTAACTGGATATCAAACTCAGTAGCTGCAGAGGCTGATGCAGATTTATTATGAAGTTTAAATGATGATGCAGCTAAAAGGCATGAGAAAAACTTGTGGTCCACTGCTTCAGCACTGAGAGTGGAATGTTTGAAGTGGGGTTCATAGATAACAGCAACATCAGCCAACTCAAGAAAGAAAGATGATGAATAGGATTCACCAGACTGAGAACTATTTACTGTGTTACTATCATCTAGCTTTTCAGTTCCATCTGAACCAGAACTGAATAGTAGGCATATTGCATTGATCCAATCCATGCGGCCACCAGGTGCCACAATTGTACTAGAACGAACACCAACGGAAGTGTAGTTCTCTTTTAGCTTTGGGTTCCTGATGTGGGTCACAGAACAGCCAGCAGTGCCAATAGACAACACATTAGTACCTTCACCATCACCCCGCCTGCAGGCAGAGTCCTTGCAAACCACTATAAGAAAATCTTTTCTTTCTCCAGGGACTTTATCACCCTTAACACTAACAGAACCCCAAAGCTCACCTTCACCATGATTTACCCAAAGAAAATTGGCATTGTTGAGTCCACCAACATTCGAACAAGAGAAAAGAGAGAATTTTGAAACTTTTAACTTAAGAGAGTTCCAGGTTCCTTCTAGTTCTGCCTGTAACAAAGGACCAACTTCCACTGTTTCATCCAGTTCAGTGCAAATTTCCAAGATGCTGCATTCAAAAACGACGGATGTTTGAATGCAAATATCATTCATTGGAACAGATTTGTCCTTGTGATTTCCAGATACGCTTTCTCCATTTGATATCCCATCAAGGACATGATCCAGCAACTTAGATACTAGCTCGCAATCCTTTTTACTAAGTTGTACCGAGACACAAGAAAGTTGAACATAAAATAAGAGCTCAGTGCTCTTAAGGAGCTCCTGGCGCATAGTAGATCCTGTCTCTTCAAGATCTTGTGCTGTAGAAGGGGAAATGCCGGCCCATTTGTTGTTCTGTTTTATAGTAGTTAATTGATCATGCAGTTTTGCCAAACTCCATGCTTTGCTCACCATCTCAGGGCGAGTTACAGGATACTTTCTCCTGATAAGCGTGATGCCAGACTCATTAAGTCGAGCTTACCAAATTGCTATCTTGATCATGGGTACTGACATCATAAAGGAATGTGCACTCACCAAAAGTTTTTAGCAATTCAACTTTAGTCAGTTCACTTGAACTGTTGCCACAAAGTTCATAGGTTTCCACGGAGTGATCTCCAGCAGCAAACAGGCACTGAGGGAGCGAAGCCTGAACTCCTTGCCGCAAGTTATTATTCAAGAAGTGGGTACCAAGGTGCGAATAATCTGAATTGTTGTTTCCAGAGCGGTAGTATTCATCAAGCTTAACTTGGGCAATTGATGCCTTGAACCTTAAATTTTTAGGAGATGTCTGCAGATATCAACAAGAAAAATATTTAACACCAAGATTGATGACACTACAATGATGCACCAACTAAGATCAAGCGCTACTGTAACAGCACAGACAAAAATGAATACCTGTAGATCAAGATGAATATTCTGACACTTAGCTTCGAGATAATGCATATTTAAGCTGGAAGCGGTAACAGGAGACATAATTGATTTCTCAAAATGCTCGGAGGAAAGGCAGCTCGAAAACATTTCAGAATTTCTCATATCATCCAATGCACTGACAGGAACACTGGAAGTGTCGATATCCATGTCATCACTGAACAAAAGAAGAACAGATACCTCAGCAATGGAGGCTCGTAGGGTCTTCTCGATCACTGGTTCTGTCCGTAAATGAAAAGTCATTAGTCATATATATCGATGATCTGATAGTTTATTAAGTGGCAAAAAATAAAACACTACAAGCACTTGGTCCAATGTATAACAGAAATAAATGCAATGGAATTGTTCATGCATGTGGTACTAACAGATGGCCATGACCAGAAGCTGCTATTAACAGTCAGATACTCCAGTCACAAGAAAAAAAGTTGTCCTTTCGGAATACATGCAGTAAAATGAATTCTAAGTATATCTCCATGCATGTTTAGAGTCAGGCTATAGCATGTACAGATTCGTATTGACAAATACTTTCATGATGTCATCATAATTTATTTGGTTCTGAACATATAAATCAACAGAAATTGATGGCAAAAGTTGTGTTTTGGGAACTATCCATTGTCCACATACAGAATGTCCTTTTTTTTACTGGAGGTGGATTCATATATTTCCTTACCATAGTTTTAACATGAATGGGTTCAAGAGTAAAAGAAAATGGAATATGAAGAAGCCACACTATCCATTCATAACCAAAACCAAGGAGAGTGGATGATATGGCATAACCAATACTAAACTGAAAGTCGTACGCCAAAGTTGAAATGAATACCTTTAGGAACCTGATCCGATCCAGAAGCTAAAGTTGATGCAAAACTTATGGCATTGAATACTGAACAAGTCCAGTCCCATATACCACTGTTTCCTAAACTTGACTGAGAGTTCCTCAATTCCTCAAAACATTCAAAGAATTGATCAATGCTGTCAAAAGTAACAAAGGATTAATAAAATAATTACAACAATCCAAGTCCTTTTTTAAAAATAATATGCTTCCCTCAAGAATATAATAAACAAATAAAATTTTGCAATCAGCAAGAAACTCTTGTGAAAGAATTACTTAGTGTCAAAGCAAGGGAAATTTATACTAAATCCAAAGAAGAGAATTAGTAAATTTGACCACTAAAACTCAAAGACCCAAGGAGCAGAGAAATATTCAAGCAAGTAAAGACAATGGCTCTCTGCAAGTTGCACTGCTTTATGAATCTCACTTCAAATGATGCGGTGAAGAACAGCTCCAAAAAGAAGCTAGCTAAGTAGGTGCTGCCATGGCCACAAATGTGAATAAATAAAAGCAAAAGCTATTCAATCGGAAAATCTGCACATCTGCTACCTTTATCATCACCATGCATGTGAATCTTATGCTCTCCATGAGATAAATCAGACTCAACTTTACTGATAAAACTCAATAGCATGTACAGCGTATGGAAGTGCACCCAAAAAACCAAAGGAGCCAAACAAATCGACATAGAAGTCGAGCTTACCAAATTGCCTAGAAGCAAATTGTGGCATAGCAACAGCAAATTGACCATGATATGGCAAAAGAAATTTCAAGATGCACTACAAGATGTTGTCATTAGGATTTTCAAGGGATGAAATGTATAGTACAGAAACAAACCTTTCATCACAATCTGAACCAGGGTCGCCTTGATCCTCACAGGCAACAGGTTTCATCCAGTCTGTTATTACATGTGCCCTTGTAAGGAAAGAATCACCACAAAGTTCATAGGTTTCCACGGAGTGATCTCCAGCAGCAAACAGGCACTGAGGGAGGGAAGCCTGAACTCTTTGCCGTAAGTTATTATTCAAGAAGTGAGTACCAAGGTGCGGATAATCTGAAATGTTGTTTCCAGAGCGGTAGTATTCATCAAGCTTAACTTGGGCAATTGATGCCTTGAACCTTAAATTTTTACCATACATTAATGATCCACCGGATACTGCTGATTTGTAACCGTAATTCTGATGAATCAACAGATACATCTGCATCAAGTTTCTCGAAGTTCAAGCACCCCTTGTTCCATGGAATGCTTAAGTTGAGTTTCCCAGAGAATCCACCAGTGGGACCTGTCAAAACTGCAGTAGTACTATGGTGTGCTGAAACTTCAGCTGTTCCTCTAATTGGATCATGCACTACAATGATGCACCAACTAAGATCAAGCGCTACTGTAACAGCACAGACAAAAATGAATACCTGTAGATCAAGACGAATATTCTGACACTTAGCTTCGAGATAATGCATATTTAAGCTGGAAGCGGTAACAGGAGATATAATTGATTTCTCAAAATGCTCGGAGGAAAGGCAGCTCGAAAACATTTCAGAATTTCTCATATCATCCAATGCACTGACAGGAACACTGGAAGTGTCGATATCCATGTCATCACTGAACAAAAGAAGAACAGATACCTCAGCAATGGAGGCTCGTAGGGTCTTCTCGATCACTGGTTCTGTCCGTAAATGAAAAGTCATTAGTCATATATATCGATGATCTGATAGTTTATTAAGTGGCAAAAAATAAAACACTACAAGCACTTGGTCCAATGTATAACAGAAATAAATGCAATGGAATTGTTCATGCATGTGGTACTAACAGATGGCCATGACCAGAAGCTGCTATTAACAGTCAGATACTCCAGTCACAAGAAAAAAAGTTGTCCTTTAGGAATACATGCAGTAAAATGAATCCTAAGTATATCTCCATGCATGTTTAGAGTCAGGCTATAGCATGTACAGATTCGTATTGACAAATACTTTCATGATGTCATCATAATTTATTTGGTTCTGAACATATAAATCAACAGAAATTGATGGCAAAAGTTGTGTTTTGGGAACTATCCATTGTCCACATACAGAATGTCCTTTTTTTACTGGAGGTAGATTCATATATTTCCTTACCATAGTTTTAACATGAATGGGTTCAAGAGTAAAAGAAAATGGAATATGAAGAAGCCACACTATCCATTCATAACCAAAACCAAGGAGAGTGGATGATATGGCATAACCAATACTAAACTGAAAGTCGTACGCCAAAGTTGAAATGAATACCTTTAGGAACCTGATCTGATCCAGAAGCTAAAGTTGATGCAAAACTTATGGCATTGAATACTGAACAAGTCCAGTCCCATATACCACTGTTTCCTAAACTTGACTGAGAGTTCCTCAATTCCTCAAAACATTCAAAGAATTGATCAATGCTGTCAATCAAAAGTAACAAAGGATTAATAAAATAATTAGAACGGTCCAAGTCTTTTTTTAAAATAATATGCTTCCCTCAAGAATATAATAAACAAATAAAATTTTGCAATCAGCAAGAAACTCTTGTGAAAGAATTACTTAGTGTCAAAGCAAGGGAAATTTATACTAAATCCAAAGAAGAGAATTAGTAAATTTGACCACTAAAACTCAAAGACCAAAGGAGCAGAGAAATATTCAAGCAAGTAACGACAATGGCTTTCTGCAAGTTGCACTGCTTTATGAATCTCACTTCAAATGATGCGGTGAAGAACAGCTCCAAAAAGAAGCTAGCTAAGTAGGTGCTGCAATGGCCACAAATGTGAATAAATAAAAGCAAAAGCTATTTACAATCGGAAAATCTGCATAGACCAACATTTTGAGGGGGGGAAACTGTAGCTGGTGATTTCACAAAAGATAGAACTAGAAGCAAATTGTGGCATAGCAACAGCAAATTGACCATGATATGGCAAAAGAAATTTCAAGATGCACTACAAGATTTTGTCATTAGGATTATCAAGGGATGAAATGTATAGTACAGAAACAAACCTTTCATCACAATCTGAACCAGGGTCGCCTTGATCCTCACAGGCAACAGGTTTCATCCAGTCTGTTATTACATGTGCCCTTGTAAGGAAAGAATCATTAATTTTATCTTGCCTGCTTTGAGAAACTGTGCTATGGGCCAAGCATTCACTGGTGGCTATCACAGAATCTGAACCTGATTTCAACAAGCTTGATGCTGGTGAACACAAGGCAGACCTGGAAGAGCTAATAGACATATCTGCAGCATTATGAGCAAGATTCTGTTCATCCGCTGGCTTGCTTTGGAGAGAATCCCATACATTAATGATCCACCGGATACTGCTGATTTGTAACCGTAATTCTAATGAATCAACAGATACATCTGCATCAAGTTTCTCGAAGTTCAAGCACCCCTTGTTCCATGGAATGCTTAAGTTGAGTTTCCCAGAGAATCCACCAGTGGGACCTGTCAAAACTGCAGTAGTACTATGGTGTGCTGAAACTTCAGCTGTTCCTCTAATTGGATCATGTTGAAGCAGTGCATCGACATCATCCATCTTCAAAAACTCAATGACCGCCCCATGGAAAGTTAAAAAGTTGTTAAGTTTAAATAGACCAAGCTGGGTTCCAAACTCCACCTCTTTAATTCGGAAAACCAGAGATCGATTAGCTTCTGGGAGCCTAGTATCCAAACTGGTTTGAGGATCAAATACAACATATACATTCTTTAACTTGATATTAAAGCTTGTCAGAAACCATTTGACAGCACTGGCAATTCTCTTGACACCTTCATCCACATCTCGAGATACAGAAGTAGAACACTGGTTACTGTCAGATCCGTATCTTTGGGTCTTAACCGATGTCTGTGTGTCACTAGTACTAGCAGAGATAGAGCACTCAGTATCTACATCAGCAACTTCACTTGCAACAGACGGAGCAAGCACAAGCTCCAATTCTTCCACAACAATCTCACAACTAGCAGTGAACCTAACTAGCAGGGATTTTATCGATCCTTCTTTCAGCATGATAGGTGATCCCGACAACTGAAATGGTACAGAAAATTAACTGATGAAGTGATGATTCGTTATTTTCAAACAGGAAGCAAACAATTTAACTTCTACAGGTTTCTTTTTCATCCACATAAGAGATGATCTGGTATGCTAAGTACCACACGAATCATTTTATAGAAGAAATAGAGTGAAGAACGAGCATTGAAGCTACAAAGAACACCAACTAACATCATAGACTAACTGGTGCACATGATACTCTCTGCGAAATTGATTTTTAATACTAGCCACACTAAGCATTTCTATGTGGACACACTTTGCATTGTATTTGAACCTAGTCTGATGCAAAAGAATAAACTGCAAATACAAACAAAGATGCATAATGCAATGCTCCAGCTGATCCATAAGGTACAAACTAAGCTAATAAAATTCTATCAAACTATATAACAGACCATAAAATTCAGCTTAATCGAAATTGACATCCAAAATTGCCAGTCTCAGACACCAATGAAAAACAATTCTACAACGCTACTTCTGTCGGCCACCAATCCTTAGCTCCACTACAAAAATAGCCAAAACCTCCGGCCCCAGTCCCAACCGCAATTAGCTTCACAAAAGTTGCCACCACGATCACAATTCAAAATCAAACATAACTAAACCCACCCGGCAATCAAATCAACGAACCCTGGCCTCACCGCCAAGTTCTCCTCTTTCCCACGCCACAATTCGATCATCCAGCCATCAGGCGCGCGCCAGTCGGCAACCGAACCATCACAAAAACCTAACCTCCCTCTGCGCCCAATCGAAAGCGGACAGCGACGCCCCCCAATACAACGGGAGAAACAAACGATACGCATACGCGGGGAGTCGCGAGAGCAATCGGGGCGGACGCGGACGGACACGCACCTTGCGGTTGACGAACTCGGCGTTGAGGGCGAGGTCGCTGAGCTGCACCGTGCCGCGGCCGAGTTGGATGTCGAACTGGTCGAGGTCGAGCTCGCAGCGGCAGCGGCGGCGGCGGCTGTTAGGCGGCGGGGGAGACTCAGGGAGACCGGAGATGCACGCGCCGCGCCGTGGGCTGCCCGCTACCGGCGGACGGCTGCGGCTTTTGTTTTGTTTCCGGCGGGTTCCTTTGGTTCGCCGCCGAGGTACGCACGAGTTGTCTTTTTCGTGTTCGACTCCGCGAAGGGGGAGAGAGTTATTGCGACGGGCTCCCCGGGAAACAGCGTATTTGTGCGCCCGCCAGGAAGGATGTGCCACTGCACGGTGGGGCCAGCCAAGTCCACTGGGGTTAGAACTGGACTCCGTTTTGGTTCTGTTAACCAGTTTGGTATCTTGTCATCCGGAGATAGTTTAGATTCAGCCTTCAGGCGTACAAGATAGCCTGCTGAAATCTTTTGCGAAATTATTTTAGTGAACTTTGCTAAGTATATACACATAGTCTGATTGTAAAGTGTTGCTGGGTACATCAAATGCATTTACATACTAGCAAATTTTAGCCTCAAGACTAATTTTAGTCCTTCTTTAGCCTCACATGTTTGGATCCAAACATACCCTAAGACGACGAATTGACTTACAATCGAAGCAACATCATATGGGTGCAATATATTTCTTTTTTCTAAGCATATTAGAGTGTTAGTGTGTAAGATTTCTATGCATCTGTTAGCGTATTTGTTCCTATATACTAACAGTCACTTGACGAAATATTGACTGGCATTACTTAAAAGAATTACATTCTTCTTGGAATAAAAGATGGAGATGCTTCACAAGTTCACCGGGCCACAGGGGTCTATTTGCCCGACAAGAAACCTTGTCAAGGTGCAAAACGAACAAAGGCATGTTCAACTTTACTGTATCTGTATGCACAAATGGATAGAGAGCAAGTATCAAAAAAAAATGGATAGAGAGCGGTGGTGCTGAGGTGGACCAGGAATCCAGGATGCATACCGTGCGGGCGAAGGATTCCGCGCAAGTGCGTTACGGAGGCTCGGCCCGGTCCGTTTGCCTTGTCGAGTCGGCAGAGCTCGGGCCGCAAGATGTGGGCCCAGCGTATGGCAATGTTTTTGGGCCCACAGGAATATTTTAGCCTTTGCTTTATCCGCAAGCGCGGTGACAGGTGAAAGCGAGAGTTTGTTTGTACTAGCAGTACAGTAGACTATACTACAGTGATACGTAGTAGTCACATGATATACTGACGGGCGACTAAGTTAAGATGTCAATTTCATCGGTTCACTATCAGGAGCAGTGCTTTTTGGCCGTGCCGAACAAATTGCACTCGTGGATGTGGAGTTCTGGTCCAAAAGAGATGAAAATGTACTTGGACGAGATCAAGAACATTTACAAACAGGAATTGCGTATATTTGGAGTAGGAATGCCTTACAATTAAAGAAGATTTAAGAAATCCAAAATTACCTCAATAAATCAGGACTAGTCTTAGCATGCACAAATAAACTGTAAAACACTGAGAATGATTGCATCTGATTAGGATCAGCATGCATATACTTCATACATTACGTCTCTCGAGCTATGAACGATAAGTTGTTGCAAGTAAGTTGGAACGTGATTTGCCTTAAGTCTCCACCTTTATTATAGTATTGTTTACTGTTACTGCGAGACGAAGCTTGCACGAAAATCCCATCCTCGGTCACCTTCTACGCTAGCGTGCAGCTAGGGAACACCTATCTGGCGGCGTGATTGTGGCTCATGCTACCAATAATACCGAAATCGTCAATCCCTATCGCTAGGAGATGATAGAGATTTGAATCTTTGATAGCACTTGCCCTAATCTCCCTTCAAATACAATAACCCGGCGCATAATCCGACTTTAGGCAACCTATGAAGTTAGTAAATCCTGCAGTTACAACAAATAACTGAATGTAGATTCAGATTAGCATTTCTTTATTGGCTCTCCTTTACCAGCGAATGATCCACGGTGACGGTGAGAGCAGCCAACCAAACTAATATGAGGAAATTGCTACTGTAATCTACAAAGTCGCGTGGCCGGATTTTCGTGAAAATTTTGTGAAGGTGGCAGCATTGACTAGGAGTTAGCGGGTCCAATTGGATCAAACAACAGGAGCCCAGCAGAGGCACAGACCATTCAAATGTGCAGTTTGGCAGCCCAGCTACCAAGCTTCATACAAAAACGGCCCAAGAAGTCAGATTATGCAGTGCAACGCAAATCAATTCAAATCACTGCCATGTCTGATGCATGATCAAATATTGAATCCTCCTTTTCTTTTTTTATCACATCTCGCGATCTTATTATTCTGCTGCTAGCTTCTCACTGGATGTCAGCGTAGTCAGTGGGCCCGTAGGGCTGCAGCCACTCGGCGAGGATCCCCTTCTTCCTCCTGGGGCAGTGCCCCATGTCCCGGCACAGCTGGTCGTGGTACCACGTGGTGACGGAGGCGATGCACGACTTGAGGAAGTATCCCCCGCATCCCCGGCGCGCCCGCCGCCCCCACCGCGCCCACTCCGCCACGCCGCGCTCCATCTCCGCGACGGCCGGCAGCCGGACGGCGCCGGCGAGCAGGTGCGCCACCCACTTGGCCATCATCTCGTACGGGTACACGCTGGACCCGCTCTCCGCGTACCCGACCACGGCCAGCTGCGGGATCCGCGGGTGCACGCAGTGCCGGTACAGCGGGAGCACGTCTTCGCCGGCGCCGGCGCCGCCCGCCGCGACGAGCTCGCCGAACCACGGCGACGCGAACACGTCGCGGAGAGGGCGGTCGATGTCGAAGCCCGTGGATAGGATGACCACGTCGGCGCCGACGACGACATGATCGTGCTCGCCGTCGGCGTGCTGCAGCAGGAGGCCGTCGGCGCAGAAGCCGGCGACGGAGGCGCACCGCCGGAGCTGGACGCTGCCGTCGTCCACCATGTCGTAGAACCCCTCCGGGAGGATGCCCAGCCGCCAGCCCAGGCTCGCCTGCCCGAAGCCGCCGTCCGGCACCATCCCGTGCTTCCGCATCGGGATGCTCCTCTTGTAGTAAACCTCCGTCAGCTTCGATGTCGCCCATCTCTGCATGCAGGAACAGCAGTTTATTTACATTGTTCGTTGTTCTCGACTTCTCGTAAGACTTACCAGTGGGGTAAGTATCGTGAAAGTCCTCTTACCAGTGGGGTGAGTATCGTGGCGAGAAGGCTTAGAAGGAACCCCTCGCCGGGCTTGTGAACCATTAGCTCCGTCCACCGAGCCGAGGTGAAGGTGAAGAATTTCACACGCCGAGCAACCTTGGGATCCACCATCCAGTGGGCGCTTCTGTAGACCATTGTGCAGGGGTACCTGCTACCTGTCAACCCCAACGCACGTGCAGAGCAGGAAAATCACAGAATTGTTTGTACTGATGTGTTTTGCAGGAATGTAAAGCCAGACAAGCAAGCATGCGTATATGTATATGCATGTGGTTCGAGAGATCTCACCGTTGGCCTCGGCGCACTGCGCGGCGGTGTCCATGGCGGACTTGCCGGCGCCGACCACGGCGACGCGCTTGCCCCTGACGAGCTCGGCGGCGTCCTCGTGTGCCATGGTTGAGTACTCCATGGAGTGGAGCACCCGCCCGCGGAACACCTCGGGGCCTCTGCCGTGGGGAAATGTGGGGAGCTTTGGGATGCTGTACCTCCCGATGCAGAGGATCAGGAAATCGAACCTGTGCGTCTATGGAACAGGGGTCACAGAGATTGTTAGGAGCTCGAGTAGGACAAGAAAGAGATTGTCAAGATGAGCTGCAGAGTGTTCAGATATTTCTCTGTCTACCGTCTGTAGATAACCATTTGTTAGATTCGTGCGCCACTCCCTGCGATCTTAGCATCCTTATTACAGTCAAGTGTTACCATCATGTCACTATGTTAAACGAACTCATGACTATAGCCTTATAGGTCATGGAACCTGTCCATTCGATATCTAATTTAACTTAGCAGATGCGCTTATATTTTCTTGAATTTATTACATGAATTAACCGGCAGTTATCTTTCAGCAGTAGGCGACATCTCCATCGATAACAAGGCTATGTGATAGTTTTGTGAATATTAAAATCGGATCTGTCAATCTAGTCTATCAGTTATGTTTATAAGAATAGGATTTGCATACGTGCTAAACACATATCCTAAACCTCAATCGACGAGTGATCTCAAAAAAAAAAAAAAACCTCAATCGACGAGTTGAGCGCTCTGCCAAAACGGGCGCTTTGGGAGCCAGATGATCGGACGGCGGGCGGCAAGACAAGGCATCTTTGTCGGCCTCGAATAGAAAAGGATGACCGGTGGTCACATGACAAGAGAGCACGTTCCGGATAGGAGGAGGCTGACAGTGACTCAAAGTAAGATAATGAACAATAAGCATTCGTTTTGGATCGTTGGGTTAGAAACGGATGGCTGCTGTTCATGGGCTGATAAGATTTTTTTTGGGACCAACTTAAAAAGCCTCGCATCTTACTCAGTTTAAAAAAAATATTATTATGGTTGACTATATAAAAATCATGACAATTTTCCTTTGAAAATGCTTTTATGAAGCAGAGGCTTTTTTAGTTTACGTTGATATAAACTTATGAAAAGTATTGATGACTGAATCCATGTGCAGTATTTTAAAGAATAGGTTAATAAAAAGATCACTTTTAGAGTACCAAATGAGCGGGATTCTTGGGCCAATCCATGTGCGCATGTACTGGATAAAAAGTTTTTCATTCAGAGAGAACCCGCATTGGGACGCAAACTCTCAATCTCGAGCACCATTTGGAGCCTAATCAGACCAATCCATCAAAAATTCGGGATGCTCTGCTGACTTGTTAGAAACGTCCAAACGAGACCAAACCTACTGTCCCTAGCCACATATGCACCAATGATTAACAAGACCATACCTGGATGCTCTCCGCCTCGCCGTCGCCGTCGCCGGCGTGCCGCACGGTGAGGTGCCACTCGCCCGTGCCGTCGCCGAACGCCTCGCCGTTCCCTGACCACCGCTCCCACGCCGCCACCTCGCGCTCCGCCGCGCCGGCGTAGCTGGCGGCGAGCACTCGGCACCCGAACCGGACGCGCTCCAGGACGCCGAAGCGCCGCGCGTACGCGGCCAGGTACTCCACCACCTGGTCGTGCCGCGGGAACAGGCCCTCCTCGGCGGCGGCGTCCGCCGGCGGCGGCCACGGGAAGTCGGAGAACCGGTACGCGGACGCCGGCGTCTGCAGCCTCGTGGAGGCCAGCGTCCGCCGCCACACGCCGCCGACGCCGGCCGCGGCCTCGAAGACCACGGGGCGGAAGCCCTTGGCCAGCGCGTGCTTGCACGCCGCAAGGCCGCTCGGGCCGGCGCCGACGATCGCCACGCGTTCCCTCCTCGCGTCGTCCATTTTTTGCTACCTGCTCTGCCTACTGACCTAGTGGTGTTTTGTTCTTGGCCTTCGCACTTCGGCTCCTGCTAGCATGCATGTGTATTTGTAGCTGTGCCTGTGTTCAAGAATAAGAAAGACTCACGGCAAAGTCAAAAGTCTCGTAAAGAACTCTGGCCAACATTTCCTTCTGCCTAAATGAAGGGCGTAGGAGCTAGCGAAACACATCACCAGTTCGCGTAAATTAACAACAGAAGATTGCTGTTAAGACAACTCAAATTTGACCATCATTGTCCATATAAATGTGAGCAATAATATAAGTATTTTCTTATATATATACTCCCTTTGTTCTATATTACTATTCATTGTTGATTTTTTCTTAAATCATTTGACCATTTGTCTTATTCAAAAAATTTATCCAAATATACGAAAAAAGTTATACCTAAAGTATAGTATGTGATGATAAAGTATGCCACAAATAAAAGAAATGACACTTACAATTTTTTTGAATAAGACGAATGGTCAAACGTTACGAAAAAAAGTCAACATCGAATAGTAATTTGGAACAGAGGTAGTACTTCCTGAGTTTATTATGACTACATACCAATTTGAACTAACAATAACTTAACAATATTAACTAGGAAGGTGCTATGCAACAAATGACTGAAAATATAAAAAGGAGGAATTTTGGTGTTTTTCTCATCTACTGACGTGTATGGTTAGCTAGTGTGGGAAGTGTTAAAGTACGTGTGTCTTTCTTGAGACTATAATGCAAGTCTTTCTGACGTGTAATGCAAGTCTTGGCTATTTGTCCAGCATAGGTGGGAGTTTAATAACAAGAATATGTGGTGGAGACTGAAGAGTTTCCTGATCAAGAATGGTTTTTCAAAAGGGTTAGAGTAGACATGTGTGTACACCTATCTTGGGATATGCAGCAGCTGGGACTATCTTTCATCATCCGGTTGATCGATCAACCGTGATGAACAACTGACATTGTAGAATGTATATATTATACTACTCCCTCCAAAATAATGATTTTACAAAATTTTAATTTTGTTCCAAAAAATAACATTTCAGGATTCAAGTTATCTTTTAAAAAGATTAATAAATACGTATGAAATGACACCAAATAAGGGAGAAGATGTGGTTCATCATGCGCTGAGGGGCACTATTATTGCACACTCATGAAGAACGGGTTCACACGCATATTACATTGGCTCTCACGGCTCTTTGGACCACGACATGTTACATATATATTGTCGTCCTTGCGGTCCTATCCAGTGTGGCACATCACATGACGCATATAGGTCGAGGAGATTGTAGCCGACTGGTACTCAGGCCTCCCAAATTTGGACGACCGGCCATAGAGTCATGTCGTAATTATTGCGTCACTGTAGCATTTCGTTTGTACGTGTGAAAAATTATCCAAAAACTGATTAATTAGGCTCAAAATGTTCGTCTCACAGAGTACAATAAAACTGTGCACTTAGTTCTTGATTTCATCTACATTTAGTACTCCATACATGCTATGATATTTTGATGTGATGGGAATCTTCTTTTTGCATACTCTTTTTTTAGTAAATTTGAGGGTGTAAATTTAGAAACTAAACAAGGCCTCAGCTTCTTCCTTGCTCCAAACTCCAAAGTACAGCATGAAGGAGATTGTAGCCCGGGCTTGGACTTGCTGCTGCACGCGTATGCAAAGTCGGTCCGGCACTTTTTTTTAAAGTAAAGGCAGGAGCACTGCCATGTCATATAAGAAGAAGAAGCATTCGTACATAACGCGCCAAAGCGAACACCACCACCACATCAACAACGCACGCAAACGAACACACGCAACAAAACACTACACCACCACAACCGGGAGAGAAGCCCAAAAAAGCCACCTGCAAACTGCGCCGTTGTCGCCAATACTGTGCCACGCCAAAAGTCATGGCCCGCTGCAAGCCCGAGCAGCAACCCGGACTCCTCCACCAAGGGGCCATCCTCCTCAGGCTAACACACATGATCGTGATCCCCCTGTCCCAGTGAAGCTTCAGCAGAAACTCTCGTCACGACGCCGGAGAAAACCACTGATCCTGGCCACTCTGCGGGGGGCCTCGCCTCTTCCACCGCCTCGCACTCCTCTACCAAGGACTCAGATATGTGAAACCGCTATGAGAGCAAGACCTCCGCTCATCCGTCACCGGAGACACCACCGCACCATGCGCGCCAACTGAAAACCTCCAGCACCCAAGGACCCTTTGCACCTTCCTGCCAACACGGACGAAGCGCACCTCTCCTGCCGCCGCGCGTGAACAACACCACCAAGCAATCACCATTGGCAAGCCAAGTCGGGTCTCCAGATGCGGCGCCTCCAAGAAGGACACGACGCTAGCGGCGCCGCCGTCGCACGTCCATGAGTGGACAGGGTTTTCACCCAAGAGACCCCGTGCATTAGGAGACGATGCATCACAATGGTGCCCCCAACAGGGAGAACGGCGCCACGAGGACGCCGCCACCATGGCCACCGACAACGTCGATGAAGGCTTTCGCCCGACTTAGCACCATTCCTAACGCACATTGGATCGATTCAAAACTTAGAAAAATAAACTAGAATGGCATTCCTTGTAATTAATTTGGAAGGTAAAATGAATTAGGATGGCTGACAAAAACACCATTCAGTACCCACTTGCATCTCTAATCAGAAGCTAATCTCATGTGGTAATGATAGTGATTAGTGATGCGCGTGTCTGATCTCTGTCCGCTGTGATTAGCAGTGATTTGACGTCTTTGACGTCGGGTGTTACTCACTAGTACAAAATCAACAGAGACCTCTCCCGGGGCTGGATGGCGTTGCATGCCGGGGATCGGTCGATGTGATCCCGCCGCAGACATGTGGGCCATGTGGCCCAAGTCAACACCCGGAAAGGCATCAACATCATGCGCGCAAACGTTACGGGTGGTTGGCCCGCGCCGGCCATGGCCGCCGCCGCCGCCCAGCTCCGGCCGTCGCCGCTCCACCCACAAACGCGCGCCCCACCACGCGCTACCCCCAGATCCGGCGGCGGGAACACCGGATCTGGGGGCGGAGGCCACCATCGCCGCGGGGGCGGCCCGCGCCGGCGAGGAACTCCGAGGAGACGGACGGCCGCGCCCGCCCCGAAACCATCGGAGAGGAGGGGAGATGCCCCGCCGCCACCATCACCACGGGCTGCGCAACCGGCGGCGGCGAGGCTGGAGGAAGCGTTGGGGGAGGAGGGGCAGCGGCGCTAGGGTTGCCGCCCGCGCCGCCCGCGTCGGGAGCGGAGCGAGCGAGCGAACCTTCTTCCTTCCCTTCCAATCTGGCAGCTGGTTTCAAGTCCTCACTCCTCTCACTCCTCAGGAGTCACGGTCACGGCCCAACGAGAGATCTGCGCGATCAGCTGGAGATGGGATGTTTGTGGCTGGTTCGAATAAAATCAAGACAAAGGTGGTGTTTAGATGGAGAATTGGGAGGTTGAATTTGGGAGTTGAATGTCTCTTCGTAATCATTGCGTCATTGTAGCATTTTCGTTTGTATGTGTAAAAAATTGTCCAAAAATTGATTAATCAGGCTCAAAATGTTCGTCTCGCAGAGTACAACAAAACTGTGCAATTAGTTTTTGATTTCATCTACATTTAGTACTCCATGCATGTTATGACATTTTGATGTGATGAGGAATCTTCTTTTTGCATAATGTATTTGGGAGTTGATTTTTGGTAAGTTTTGGGAACTAAACGTGGCCAAAAGCTGACTCAGTGCAAAACTGCAGATGTGGTCGACTTGACATGGAGGAGGTGCCCGGGCCTGCTGTTCTCGACCGCAGTAGGTGGATCGGAGCTTCCACATATCCCCTACTATCTTGTTCTTTTTCTTGTAATTTCAAATTGTACCTTTTGTTGGTTCGCTATAAGAAAAAAGAATTTTCGTATAGGGTAATTAAATGTTTCAGGCAGAGAAGAAATGTTCCCCACGCAGTAGGTGAAGCAGACTGCAGTGGTTGCATTGCAACACTAAAGTTTGCTCACTTTTCTTCTCAAATCTGTAGTTTTTCAGTTCAAGAAAAGAATGTGGGCAGTTGTTTAAAAAACATGGGCAAAAGCAAACTGCCAACTAAATTGAGGATATCACGACTGTAATTTACAAGCTCATGCAACCAAGGCTAATTAGAACGGTACTCAGCAGTCGGCACTGCATGAGTCCATTAGCCTTTGGTAGTAGTGTATTTGTTACAATTCATACGCATGAGACAAACACATTACAAAAGCTACCGGCTCCCCACAGTTCACTGTCGTATCACAGCAAAGGGATCAGCTGTTTCTTCATGTACAAAATGGCACGAGAGTGCGTCGGAGCAGCGTCAGTCGTCAATCATCTTGCCGCCCGCCCATGTTGTAAAGCTGTCCTGTGAAAAATCCTGCGGGCAGAGCACAAGTTCAGCAAAAAAAAAAGGTGGAGAAATGGACAACTGAACATGTAACTTAATATTAGTCAAAACCATCAGAAGCATACAATTTGGCTCAGCCGAAACTCAGTTGTGCTGTCAAGGTCAAGATTCACAGGATCTGAGGGCTCCAACCGCTGGCACTCTTCCAAATCCTTCTTGAAGTCCTCTGTTGGCAGTTGAGCATAAACAGCCAGGCGAGGCTTGGTAACTCCAGGTTCATCTCCGCCACCACAGGAGGTCTGAGATTGACTCAAGAGGAACTCGTCGCACAAAGCGAGCCCTTCTGCCAGCTGCTGAGAGTCCAACAGTTCAAACTGGGAATCACCTTCCCACAACTTTGGATCTTGTGATTGGGGATTATCTCCATCCTCTGGTTTCTCAGAGGGTGGGAGGACAACAATCTCTTCAGCAGCATTAACTTCAATGTTTATTTCACAGTTTCCATTAACCTGCACATTAGGAGGAAAATTTGTGATACCTTTACTGACTTCTGTATTCAATTATCAAAAACAAGTCTGTAGAGTATGTTCTCTTTGGGGGTTTGACTTACCTATCACCTACAAATGTGTTCCACAAACATAAAATATAAATATAGAAAACATGAACATTCAAGTTACCTGATAAGGATTATGCTCCGGATCCTGGACAACTTCTTGGATTGTGCCAACATGTTCTTCAGAGGGCAATGTAGTGAAATCAGAAACATCTGCTTCAGCAGCCATTGATTCTACACGATCCTCTGTGGTTAGCTCTTGAGCATTCTTCTCCCCAGGTTTAAATTGCTGCTGAAAAAATAATTTAGAGACAACATATTCACCCTCTTTCTCATCCTCACCAGTGCCTAGGTGGTACTGGTGCATCACCCAATTAGTTTTCTCAGCCTTCCCACCCTTTGCAGTGCTCATATAAAGCACCATTATTTTCTTACAGCCGAGGTGCTTTCCATCAACTAAAACTGGCTTTGTCTTGCCAGTCTTGTGCCAACGGACATCAGCATCGTCAGTGTTTATCTTTCGACGCTTCCTAGTCCCAGTGTTATAGGCCTTAAATGTTCTATGGAAGAAGTGTGACACACTTCCATTTTGCTGAACACCTGAAACACATAGGGTAAATTACAACAAATGGAGTATCAAAGTCAAGTGTTCCAACTAGAAAGTGAACCAACTGTTTGAAAAAAAAAGATCAGTGACAATACAAGCAGCCATACAGGTTGTTGATTATCACTTCGTGGCATGGTGGAAATGTAAAATGAGAAGTAAAATGATTAAGCCCTATTTCCCCACCTGCAGTTTTCCTAGAGTAAATGATGGTTGGAGTGGTGATTAACAAAAAAGTGTGCTTTGACAAAAGGGTAATAGAGATAAGAATCTGGCAGTAGCTGTAAAATGCAGATTTTTATATTTGATCTCATCTGAAAATAAAAGTGGCTTCTCCTCACTCGCCTTAAGAACCCCAATACTGAAAGTTCCCATAACCTTTCAGAAAGAAAATATACAAACCTGGAAGTTTCTGTGGATGGGTATAGCAGATGCCTTCATCTTTCTCAACTGTTGGAATAAATTCATCAATGAATGGATGAGGTTTAATACCAGATTTTCCATGTTTTGCCAGCAAGTGCCAAAGCAATTCCTGGTCAGACGGATCAAATTTTACACCTTTAGGCAAACCAGGCCACTGGTGAACAACCTGCAGCGAGAACACAATCATCATATGATCACACTTTGAATAAAACCTTATAGACATTGTTTATTAAGAATGATTTATAGTTGTGAAGTATGCGGAACTAAATCCCTCTACTACATGCAAAAGTCAAAGTATTTCAGAAATAACAGGTTCACAAGACATTTAAGCTGGAAATGAACTGGACCAAAAGAACGACAGTTAAAATAGTTAGGTACTCCCTCCGTTTCAAAGTACTCCGTATAGTTCATTTGACTTTTTTTACTATAAGTTTGACCGCTCGTCTTATTCAAAATTTTGTGCAAATTATCATATTTTTGTGGTGGTTTGTTTTATTAATAAAAAATCTTCAAAAATGTCTTAAATTTGACTATATTTACACAATTGTTTTGAATAAGACGAGCGGTCAAAGTTGTGATAAAAAAAATCAAAAGAACTATAATTTGGAACGGCGGTAGTAGATATGTATTCCAGCTTTATAAACAAGTTGACCAACTCCTTAAGGTATGCAAATTAATGATCTTTTCCAATTTCTAATATACCATTTTCCTATGTACTCCTTATTTAAAAAAAAACAACTGTG
The DNA here is from genome assembly GCA_900205405.1 of Echinochloa crus-galli. NCBI lineage: Eukaryota > Viridiplantae > Streptophyta > Magnoliopsida > Poales > Poaceae > Echinochloa > Echinochloa crus-galli. The sequence goes on along the minus strand of OAMR01000757.1, from coordinate 44,778 downwards.
CCTGGTCACAGAGAAATGCAAAGGACAATATGTATTGGAAACCTGTAGCTAGCCCAATTCAGCTCAAACATGATAGCAACACAGAATTCTTACATCGCTATTATCAATGACATGGCTGCAGTTCGGGCACTCTTTACTTGGATTGCTCATCCATTTCTGTTTACTGGGATCTGAAGACCCAGAAGCATTTTTTATTTTGGTGGCAAATCTTTGGCCGTCAAGTATCCAAGATGTCCTGCAGAAAGTATTGAAAGGAAAATGAATGAAGCTGGGTTATCTCAAACACTAATAGCATCACCAGAATGTCAATCATGTGTTTACCAATTTATTCAATTATCATTAATCAATACTAAAAGACCAAAAACTAGGCCACATAGCGCACATATAATTTCATTAAATGGATCTAAGCAATGAGGTAGAGCTGCGTTTACTCAGTTTTGGCAAGCAGACAACGGTTTTATTGCTATGATAAAAATTAACTTGTGGTTCCCCAAAGTTGTTGACATAATAATATTTGTCAAGCAATTCAAGACAGCATTCACCTTCAACGCCACCATTGCCTAAAGAAAAGTTCAAAAGGTAGCTATCAAGCCAAAACACAGTTCGGTAACATAACAAACAGGATGTTTTAACCACCAGATTACAAGATCAATGAGTATATCTTTCAAAAAGGATGTACAAGCCCACAATCTATCAACAGGTAAAGTAGACTTTGAACTAAAGTCCAGAATAACTAAGCTTTTAGCCATATCTCCCCTTGAAACAAAGATCCAAACAATGGGCAGAGTAAGAACTAAGAATAGCCATGATCTCCCCTTTGCAGTGACACATGTTCCCTAACAAACAGATTTTTTTTTTTCTGAAAGACAACAAACAAAAGTACAGAACATATAGTGCACACTGCCGTATTCCTACTTATCACTAAAACCAAATTACAGAAACGTCATCCTTTCTATGGGACTTCCCCTAATAGCAAAACAACTCACTGCCGCATGCCCCCATAATCCAAAACTATTCAGCCTTCCATCCGAACACGAGGGCAGGACATTATTTATTTGCTAAATCGAGCCCCAGCACCACAAATGCACGACATGATCGGCGGTCCTAACGTCGCCCAAACACGAAAAGACCGCTCCTTTCGATCAAAACAAACGGAAAACCAACGCACCTCATCCCGAACCAAATCATTTGGCTCCAACTATGCGCAGCAACCGCGCCCAATCCCAATAATGCATTCCCCAAATCCCCCCGGATTAACGCGTAATGCAAAAGACTAGCGATTAGTGATAACCGATGCTAATCCCCCAAACATAAATGCCAAAAGGACGCATATCCCCTTCGTATCCCCGCAGGGCAAGGCGCCCCCTTTTCCGACGTACTAGCGAGGTCGCATTCCCTCGTACGGGGAAACGCGGACGGATGGTCGAATCGGGTAGGGGGACGCACCCGGTCATGGTGGCAGCCGCGCGCCCGGCGACGGCCGCAGGGTCCTAGGGTTCCGGCGAGCCCGCGGCGGCGGCGGCGGCAGAACTGGGGTGCCGAGCAGTGAGAAATTATTTCTGTTTTTTTTGAACGGGGTTGACCAGGCGACACGGACCGAGTCAAGTGCACGCGCTCACCAAATCGCAGGTGGAGGTTGACCATCCATTGGCAGATGGACGTCCGAGGTTATTGTTTGGGCCATGAAGTGGGCCCAGGTGAATCGCCACGCGATGATTGGACTGTCGCCGCGTGGGCGGTTTCGGCCTGTAGATGATGTTGTGCCGGTTTCGAAAACGGTGGGCGCGTAGATGTTGTTGGGCTCGGAGGTTTCGGCCTGGTCTCTGTCTCAGTGCACGAGAGGGGTCCGAGTGGACCGGGCTTTTTCACTTTTTAGGGGGCCGGACGTAAGTGCATCCGGGATCCTATACGTGTAGGGACGAAAGTGGCGTGGCCGATCCGATCCGAAACCGAAATTTAATGATATGGAGAAGAGTTTTGATATCCGCGCGGATATGAATAATCCAAATCTGATTATGTATGGATGCGGAGTTGGATATGGTTTTAGTGAAATCCGATGGATATGAATTATCCGATAATTGATCGTGAATTATCCGAAGCTTATAATAGAATACCCGATTACTTTTGTGAGCCTACTATAATAAAATTTAAGCCCAATCCACATATATACATAATATTAGAGCTACAAACCCTCAGGTATATATATCATATAAAAACATATCGGTGAAGTGTGAAGTACCACTATCAACTGTTAAGGTTACTTTAGCTGTGTTGTAATAAACTATAAAGGGGAGTATTTTTCACGTTATATTAATTCTTTGTGGTTTTCGTTAGAAAATATTCACCATCATAAAAAGTTACACAAAAGTATATATTATCTGTCTATTTTAATCCGCCTCCACACCGACTCCGATCCGCTTCCGCACCATCTCCGTTATCCGAAAAAATCCGTATTCATAACCGTATTCGGGTAATATCCGCTCCGCTCCGCATCCGACAAAAAAAGGTGGATAAAGATATGGTAAAGATATTATCCGCTCCGATCCAATCCGCTTTCATCCCTACCTATACGCCTTCCGGATTTCTTTTCGGGGCACCTGGCTTTCGAAGTCTGATATTTGTGTAATTTTTCTCCTTCGACTTGAAGCGTTCCTCTGATTAGAGGAGACTAATGTGATTGCAAATATCAGTCCCAGGAGGCTGATTCACATTATTACAATAGATAGTTCAGTACTTAAACAACTCTACGCGGACGGGGGCAAGACAGTGCCACCAGAAACAACACGAAAGCTAAACTCCAGATGACGACGTTGAGGTGGTAGATGTCTTCATCAGAGCAACGCGCCATACGGAACTTCTGCGGAAGGGCCCCTAACTCCACAGGCCGGGTTGGGAAGCAGCACGTAACCCCTACTCATCTTCCGGAACAAAGTCTGGGTCTTCCACTGTACGAATTAAGCAAGGGTGAGTACACAACCGTACTCAGCAAGCTCATATACACCCACGGAGGGGTCAAAATAGTAGAATGCATGGAATAATTCAAGGATAAGTCTAGGTTTTATTTTGCAGTGAAAGCTATATTTTCATATGCAAGGGTTTGATTTTCAGAAAGGGTTTTCCAAAAAGGGGTTTGTCCACGGATCATGAATAAGTGAAACATCAACTTGGCTCGCATAGAATCCAAGTTTCCATTTTAATGCTACCGGATAAAAACCCACCCCCACCCCCTCACAGGGGACCCACCTGTCGGGTTTTGGAGAGGGAAGGAGAACAAGAAACACAAGAAAACAAGAAAAAATTGGATGTTCAAGACGCTTTTAGTTCATTCTCCGTAAAACTTTTTTCACCCGGCGTTTTGTACCCGCCCGCGCGTACCCACCTCCGGCCAGGTGGGCCTGTCGTACACAACCACAAGTAGGCTACCACAGCATGAACACCTTAGTGCCAGTGCAGCTCCTAACAAAGCCATTACCTAGCATAGTTAAACTAACTAGTTGCCACAGAATGATCAGGGGGCTAGCAACCTCGTTGAAAAATGATGTGCCTCTAGATTTGAGAATACCTAAAGCTTTATATACACAAGTGCGTACGCACGTGCAACCAACTAGAAAGCATCTTTACATGTTATATTTAATTTATTTTATTTTATACATGTGCGTGCGCACATGTGCCTTTGCTAGTGCTTTAAAACAGTGTATCAAAAGATAAAAGTCCATCATAGACCATCTATAGTCCTTCAATAATCTTAATTGATCATATACACCTTTTTAGTCTGTCATTCTGGGGCAATGGGGATATAATTGTCAGTAACACCATACCTTGTGGGTTTCTACCTTCAGGGTATTAGAGGATACACACAAACATACTAAATAAACTTCTAAAATGCACATATAAAAATATGGCAATGTTATGATCTTTTGGTTCCCCCTTTCATACTTTCTCGGGTTTTATATGGGTCTTCTTCAAGGAAGAAATTATCAAATTTTGGTGTTCAACTCAGACTAGTTTTATTTTCTTCGAGAAAATTCCTTCAGGGAAATATCCTCTCAACCGGGAGGTATTCTCTCTACATATAGTAGTTTTCATTAAAGAAGATCATCATACCGATAGCACCGTCTGCCACAGCAGTTTTCTCTTAGTTTTCCAAAAACACATTTCCATTTTCAAGGTACAACACCTTTATTTGTAAACATAATGTAGTTGAAAAGTAACCAGGTCCTAAGCGTCACTAGCAGTGATTAATGTTTAAACAGAGCAACATCATATTCAACATTAATCTAGGTTTTGCAAGGAATAGTCATCACAAATCAAGGGGTGGCTATCCAATCAGGGTTTAGCAGTAAAAACATGCAGGTTTTATAAAACATAGGCCATTGGGTTGTGGTTATAAAAAAATAGGACATCAATATGCATCAAAAGGGTGCATAAGAACTTGCCGTGCTCAAAACCCTCGGGAGATTCCTGCCCGGGGTACTGGCCTACAGGCTGTTGCTCGTAGCCCTGTTCCTCTTCGGGTCCTTCCTCGTACAGCGCGGAATCTACGGCGCACACAAAGCAAGCACACAAATAAATAAAAGAGAAGAAGTTTTATTTGTTGAGCTCAAATGGAGGTGAGGATAGTTGGAATGGATGGCTTATGATTTTAGAAGAATTTAGGAAAAAGAATCGGATGAATCGGAGTTGGATTGGAGGAGATATTGTATTTGCAAGGTTGGCTATTTAACTAATTCCGAAAATGGTTTAACATAAATTGGGTTTCACGGGCTTTGCTGCACGTGGGGGATTTGCTGGCTGGGCTTTGCGGTAATTGAATGGGCCACCGGTTTATGGAGAGAAGAAAACAAAAAGGGGAGAGAGACCACGGGAGACAGAGACAAAGCGAGCAGCGGCGTCGGCAGCGCCGCCGAACCATGGGGCGGAGCTCCACCGGAGCTTGGCCAGAATTGGCTTCTGGTCACCATTTTCAAATCTGAGGGCATGGGGAGAGTCAGGAGGACGAGGGGATTGCATTCCGGGGAACCTCGTTTGCTGGTGGTGGGCTGGAAGGGGCTCGACCCCGGATGGCCATGGATGCGGCACTGCAAGCTCGTGGGGAGCTCGGTGCAGGAAGGAAAAGGGAGGGCGGAGGCTTGAGGAAGGTGGAGGGTGGCGTGGAGATGCTAAGCAGCTTCTTACCTCGGCGGGGAACAACTCCAGGGAGGAGATCGACCGGCAGCCGATGCTCTGTTCGTGAAGCAGAGCAGGACTGGAGAGGGGGAGGAAGAGGCTGGCGGAGCTTGGGCGGGTCGGCGAGCTTGGGATGGTGATGGAGGGCTGCTCAACCTTGCCTTTTATAGGCGCAGGGAGGGAGCACGGCCGGTGAGCTTCGCCGGGTGTGTTAATGGCGAGGCATGGCCGCGGCAGTGCGCAAGGACGAGCCGGCAACGACGACGTGCGTGCCCAGCTCGGGTAAGTAGCGCGGCGTCAACGTGAGCAGCGGCGAGCTTGTAGCTGAGGCGACGGAGGTGCTGACGACTCCTTGGCGAAGCAGGGAGTGAGTGAGGCAGGGCGACGTGCGTGCCTGCGGTGGTGCGGCAGCGGCGTCGGGGCGCTAGTGAGCGAGGTTGGCGATCACAGGAGCAGCACGGTGAGGCGGGGAGCTGTGCGTGGCAGCTGCGTACCACGGCGGCAGTGTGTGGCGACGTGCGGTGGGGACGGCGAACGGCGGCAGCGCGACGTGCGGGAGCTGCGGCGGAGTTAAGGCGATACTGGCAGGGGAGGCTGATGGCGGAGCCAGGACGTCGCATGTGTTGCTGGCGTCTGTGCTGCTGCTGCGTGCGAGAGCTACGTGCTGCAGTGAAGCATCCAAGGTGAGCAGCAATGCGAAGCTTGCATGTACGTGTGTGTGCATGGCACGCTTGAGACAGAATGGATTATGGACATGGAATTAAGCTTAGAGAAGAGATTAGAAAGATGATGGTTCACTTAGCAACGGTGATGATAGGGATTAGACTGGAGAGGTACTTTAGCTGGTTTGAGGTGGACTTAAGGTTACAAGGATTTGAGCTCAAGAAATAGTTTTGTAAAAAAATTTGAAAGGCAGTTTTTACCGAGTGATTTATTTGGTGATTTATTTGAGATAAAAACACGGGCGTTACACGACTGATCTAGGATCCCGACGTCGTGTCTCTACGGTATTTATTTCTCGCCTGTTTCCTCCGTTATTTATCCGTTCGCTTCGTCGTCTCCCCGTTCGTTCCCTGACAAGAAGGCGGAGATCGATCCCGGTGAATCCTTGCGATTTTTAGGGTTTCTACCATGATCTAACTCCGCTCATCGCCCTCTTGCAAGTGAGCCCGCATTTGCTTCGTAATCTTTCTACTAGATCTTAAGTAATCATTCGATAGAGTCTTTAGATCAAATTGATGCCTTTAAGGCACATTATGGGACACTCAATGTCTCATAATGTTCCCAAAAAAAATATCTCATGAATTAGGATCAATACCAAGCATTTGCTCCCCCTGGCGACAACATCC
>OAMR01000757.1:12939-30533 GCA_900205405.1 Echinochloa crus-galli | reverse complement strand
GAGATTGTAAGCCTTTATCTGATATTTAGAACATTGGTAAGGTATTACTAGCTCGCCATTCGAGCATATACTTATAATCACTATTTGTGATGTCTTATTATGAAAATAAATTTCATGCATTATGTTATATTGCTTCGGGTTACTTCAGGTAAATTAACTTTATGCACGAAGGGAGAGGGCAAAGAAATAGAGTTGTGGTCTCATCGTAAATATTTCATTAATTTCCCGTATGTTTCCTAGTATTATATGATTTTCATAATTATTATGGCCTTTGGGGTATATATAATATAGCATTCCACACAAATTAAATCATAAAGACAAATAATTGTAAGGAAATAAACCCATGTAAAGCATCTAGGCGAGGTGGCCTAGTCCCGTTTCATGTGGTGGCTTTACCAAGCGTCGTAAGACACAACAATACACCAGGCAACATGGCCAATAGGGTAACAGCGAATCGTGTGGCTTGCCCGCGACCATCAGGGCCGCGGCAGCAGCACATGCTTGGAAAAGTACACATTTCTAATATACAAACGCGCAGCGCTCGGCCGCCAACCAAGGTGGCCACGTCACCGGCGATTTCCGGTCGTCCGATCGGCCGGATGAACGATCCAGATCACGCGAACTTTGGTAATCTTACAGAAAGGTCCTTCAAGTTTTACGATATAGAACCCGTCGTCCACCCCCCTCTCTCAGTCGTTTTTACAGAAAAAACCTCAACGTTTTGTAAAATAGAACCCGCACTCCATGCCCCTCTCTCATCCGTTTTTGCAGAAAAAACCTTGGAGTTTTGTGAAATAGAACCCGCTGTCCACGCCCCTCTCTCAACCTATTTTATAGAAAAAACCTCGAAGTTTTGTGAATTAGAATCCATCATCCACGCCCCTCTCTCAGCTACTTCTTTAGAAGAACCCTCAACATTCTATGAAATAGAACCCGCCGTCCATGCTCTTCTCTCAGCTATTTTTATAGAAGAGCCCTCGAACTTTTCATGAAATAGAACCCACCGTTCAAATTAACAATTAAGTAGCATCAAGTCAAAGAAATTACGTCAAATTGCAATTCTAAATTAAATATACCTGTCCTACGTGCGTATGAGACAAGCTTGATGCTAAGTGAACTTCAGTTCTTGAATGTACCTTTATATGTGAACTTTTGTGATGTCATATCTGTAGCCTAACAAATAAGTTAATAGTAGAATATTTTTATGCCACAAATTCAGCATCTGATATCAAATTCTCATATACCGCGTGTCCGCCACAGTCGGATCTACACGCGGCGGTGGCAGAGCAGGCCAAGCAGGCCCAGGCGCGGCGCAGCGGCGACACAGTGGGGTGGCGGCCAAGCGAGCCCAGGCGCGGCGCGGGGCAACTGCGCCGCCGTGGAGCGTGGTGGTGGGACGGCAGCCAAGCGAGGGCGCGCTAAGGCGCGCAAAAAATACTCGTAAGCATAATGGAGCTGCTCTTTTGTGAACAAAAATAGATATTGGTGATGGTACTATTCCTAGGCCAACTTTTGTAAACAAAAATTTATCGGCTGAGTTTAAAGCCGAATTAATAAATTTGTTGAAAGAGTATGTCGATTGTTTTGCTTGGGAGTACCGTGAGATGCCTGGTTTAAGTCGTGATTTAGTTGAGCATCGATTACCAATTAAGGCCGGTTTTAGACCTTTTAAGCAATCGGCTAGACGTTTTAATCCCGCTATTTATGACCGAATAAAAGAAGTTAATCGTTTGTTAGATGCTGGTTTTATTCGGACTTGTCGTTATGCGGAGTGGATTTCTAATATTGTTCCCGTTGAAAAGAAAGATTCGGGAAAACTTAGAGTTTGCATTGATTTTAGAGATCTTAATAAAGCTACTCCGAAAGATTCATATCCTATGCCTATAGCCGATGTTTTGATTAATGAAGCATCTGGACATCGTGTTGTTGGCTTTCTTGATGGTAATGCTGGATATAATCAAATATTTATGGCCAAAGAGGATATGATTCTTGATGGTAATGCCGGATATAATCAAATCTTCATGGCCGAAGAGGATATGCACAAAACGGCTTTTCAATGTCCGGGATTTATTGGTCTTCAATGTCCGGGATTTATTGGTTTATTTGAGTGGGTGGTTATGACTTTTGGATTAAAGAATGCTGGCGCAACTTATCAAAGGGCTATGAATTTAATCTTTCATGGTTTACTTGGTGTGATTGTGGAAGTTTATATTGATGATATTGTGGTTAAATCGGATGGATTGGATCATCACTTAGCCGATTTAAAACTTGCTCTTGAGAGGATGCGACGGTATGGTTTGAAGATGAATCCACTCAAATGTGCTTTTGGTGTTTCGGCTGGGAAGTTTCTTGGGTTTGTTATTCATGAAAATGGCATAGAAGTTGATCCCAAGAGAATTGAAGCTATGAAGAAAGTCGAAGCTCCTACTTGCAAGAAGGATTTGCAAAAGTTTCTAGGCAAGGTAAATTTCTTGAGAAGATTTATAATTAACTTGTCTGGAAAGGTTGATGCTTTTACTCCTTTACTTCGGTTAAAGAATGAAGCCGATTTCACTTGGGGGGCAAAACAGCAAGAAGCTTTTGAGAAAATCAAAGAATATTTGTCTTCGCCGCCGGTGCTTAGGGCGCCTAAGAGAGGGGTTCCGTTCAGACTTTATGTAGCAGCTGAAGAGAGAGTTATTGGAGCTGTTTTGACTCAAGAGATTGATGCTAAGGAGTATGTGATTGCTTATATAAGCCGACGGCTCATTGATGCGGAAACGAGGTATACTTTTATTGAAAAATTGTGCTTGTCATTATATAATGCTTGTACTCAATTGAGGCATTATTTATTATCTAGTACTTGCATCGTGCTATGTCAAACCGATGTGATTAAACATATGTTGCAAAAACCGATTTCGAGTGGAAGAATCGGTAAATGGGCAAATGGGCTTATGCTTTAGTTGAATATGATTTGGCTTGTGAACCTTTAAAATCTATGAAAGGCCAAATTGTAGCTGATTTTATAGTTGAACATCGGATTAATGATACTTGTGAATTCGACGTCGGTTATGTTGCTTGTACACCATGGAAATTATACTTTGATGGATCGGTTTGCAATGATGGACAATGAATCGGTGCTGTTCTTATATCACCAAGTGGTGCTGTTTTTGAGTTCTCAAACCGGTTGGAGGAAAAGCGAACCAATAATCAAGTTGAATATGAAGCTCTTCTATTCGGCTTGGAATTTTTGCAAGATATGGGAATAAAGCATGTTAAAACTTTTGGTGATTCACTCCTGGTGGTACAACAAGTATCTAAGGTATGCCAATGTTATAATGGTTTACTAAATGCATATCTTGATAGATGCCTTGATATCATTGCTTCTTTTGATGAATTTACTATCAAACATATTCCAAGAGAGGAAAATGATAAGGCTAATACTCTGGCTCGGAAAGCATCTGGTTATATAGTTGCAAAGAAATATTTCTATCTCCAAAAACCGATGCAATCAAAAGCCGAGGTTCAGGTTCTGGACGAACCGGTCCAACCGGTTTCCCAAACCGGTCTGACCGCTAGAACCAGTCTGACCGGTTTGGAAACCGGTCTGACTGCTTTATCTCCTGACAGCGGCAAAAATTCCTTGGATGATGCTAATAATTCCAAGGATGAAGATCAGGACTGTAGATGGCCTATTATTACCTATTTAAAAGATCCTAGTCGTGGTGCAACAAGAAATATTCGGCGATTATCATTTTAATATATATTACTTGACGACGAACTTTATCGTCGAACCGCCGAAGATTTACTTTTGAAGTATTTTATTTTGGTGTAATAAAGTTTTGATCAAAAATAATCAAGAAAAAGATAGAAGAAATCCTAAGAGATGGCATGAAGTTTATCCGAAGCATTATGGGCTCATCGTATATCTAGACATGGTGCTACTAAAGTTACTCCTTTTGAGCTTGTGTATGGTCAAGAGCCGTTTTACCTGTTGAGGTGAATCTGGACGCTTATAGTTGGCTAAACAAAATGACCTTGATGCTGTTGATTATCACAATTTGATGATGGACAACATTGATGAAGTAACTGACAAGCGATTGAAGGCTTTGAAGGAAGATTGAAAAAGACAAGCTTCGGGTTGCTAAAGCTTACAATAAGAAGGTGCGAGGAAATATTTTCAGATTGGTGAGCTTGTTTGGAAGACGATCTTGCCTATTGGACAAAAAGCAACAAGTTCGGTAAGTGGTCACCAAGTTGGGAAGGACCATATAGAGTTGTCAAAGTTATTTTTGGGAATTCTTATATGCTGGAGACATTGCAAGGGATCATTTGCCTAAGCTATCAACGGAAGATATTTGAAGAAATTCTATCCAAGTGTTTGGCAAGACGCATGAAGATTAATGGCCGATAGATTTTTGATATCGCCCTTAGCATAAATTTTAGCTCCTGAGTTGTAATTATTTGCATATTGCTTTTTAGTTCTCAAGTTCACTAAAAACGCAGGGGGCATGTGTTGACAGCCAAAATTGGCAGTCACCGGACAAACCGGTCAGACCGGTTTTGATCTGTAATTCGAGTAGGTTTAGGATTCCGAGTTTAATCCCATATTGTAACCGACTCATGAGGGGTAAGACTTCCCCGGCCTATAAATATAAAGGCTAGAAGGCCGATGAGGTATTCCAATCGAATACAATTGTCTTATTTTTATCTCTCAAACCCTACCCTTTTCCAACCCCATATTTGCTGTTCTTTGCTCGTCTCTACGGCGTTCAAGGACGTTCTAGGTGGCCTGCCGACCCTAGAGCAACCCTAGATTGCTTGAGCTCCGACGGGGTCCCTCCCGAGCTCGAGTTTCTAGGTCTTCACGACCTCCTGTCAGAAAGCGGTCTGACCGGTTTATAGAACCGGTCTGACCGTTTCCCGAGGGAGGCCGGGTGTTGGCCGTGGTGACGGCCTGCTGCGTGTTTTGCGAGATCTCGAGTTTGTTGCGCGTGCTTTTGTGTCAACATATTGTTGGCGCGCTTTTGTGTCAACAGCATGGAGACTAAAATAAATATTTGAGGAGGAACACTAGTTTGACAGGAATTTGAGCGCAAGAACCAACTCCACTCCGCTCACTTAGCTTTGTCATATTCAAATGTAGAGCTAGAAATAATTGAAATAGAGGTGTCTTCAAGAGTAAAATCTATAAAACTAAAAATATGTACACTGTATATCCTTCAGAGGCTCTTTTTAATCAAATATCAACCAGAAACAACTGTCTCGAGATATCAATAAATTATGCTATGTAGAATTGAAACAAACTGTATAGTCCAAATTTCTACCAAAGTTTAAACTGCCAACATTATTCATAGATTCGGTATCCCTCAAACTTTAACAACGGATCAAGGTACTTCGTTTATGTCCAAGGAGGTACGTGAATTTGCCGAATCCTATAACATTAAATTGCTCAATTCATCTCCACACTTCGCTCAGGCTAATGGTCAAGCCGAGTCAAGTAATAAAGTTTTGATCATATTAATCAAGAAAAAGATAGAAGAGAATCCTAAGAGATGGCATGAAGTATTATCCGAAGCATTATGGGCTCATCGTATATCTCGGCATGGTGCTACTAAAGTTCCTCCTTTTCAGCTTGTGTATCTTACAGCGGCCGTTTTACCTGTTGAGGTGAATCTGGACGCTTATAGGTTGGCTAAACAAAATGACCTCGATGCCGTTGATTACCACAATGTAATGATGGACAACATCGACGAAGTAACTGACAAGTGACTGAAGGCTTTGAAGGAGATTGAAAAAGACAAGCTTCGGGTTGCTAAATCTTACAATAAGAAGGTGCGAGGGAAATATTTCCAGATTAGTGAGCTTGTTTGGAAGATGATCTTGCCTATTGGGACAAAAAGCAACAAGTTCGGTAAGTGGTCACCAAGCTGGGAAGGACTATATAGAGTTGTCAAAGTTATTTTTGGAAATTCTTATATGCTGCAGACATTGCAAGGAGATCATTTGCCTAGAGCTATCAACGGAAGATATTTGAAAAAATTCTATCCAAGTGTTTGGCAAGACGCATGAAGATTGATGGCCGATAGATTTTTGATATCGCCCTTAGCATAATTTTTAGCTCCTGAGTTGTAATTATTTGCATATTGTTTTTTAGTTCTCAAGTTCACTAAAAATGCAGGGGGGCATGTGTTGACAGCCAAAATTGGCAGTCACCCGGACAAACCGGTCTGACCGGTTTGCCGAACCGGTCAGACCGGTTTTGATCTGTAATTCGAGTAGGTTTAGGATTCCGAGTTCAATCCCATATTGTAACCGACTCATGAGGGTAAGACTTCTCCGGCCTATAAATATAAAGGCTAGAAGGCCGATTGAGGTATTCCAATCGAATCAAATACAAATTGTCTCTTATTTTTATCTCTCAAACCCTAGCCCTTTTCCAACCCCATATTTGCTGTTCTTTGCTCGTCTCTACGGCGTTCAAGGACGTTCTAGGTGGCCTGCCGACCCTAGAGCAACCCTAGATTGCTTGAGCTCCGACGGGGTCCCTCCCGAGCTCGAGTTTCTAGGTCTTCACGACTTCCTGTCAGAAAGCGGTCTGACCGGTTTACAGAACCGGTCTGATCGGTTTCCCGAGGGAGGCCGGGTGTTGGCCGTGGTGACGGCCTTGTTGCGTGTTCTGTGATATCTCAAGTTTGTTGGCGCGCTTCTGTGTCAACAACTTGCAACCAAAGAATTGCCCTATGTGATGGCAGACGCTGCGGCACGGCCAGCAAGGCACGTTGCACAGTATAAACGGATGGCGATGCTGTGCTTTGGGCGGCTAGTGTTTTTGTCCTGGACATGCGACATGTTCCACATAGCGATTACAGGAAAGTTCTGCAGGAGCTCTCGTACTACATGCATTCTTCAGGATGAAAAATAACAGCACAAAAAACAATCGCATAGCCAAGGAAGCAATTAAGCAAATGCATGACGCTCATACATTGTACGACAATAAAAGTAGGAATAAATCCAATCACGTACAATGATCAATTGGCTAGCAAAACAACCATTCATAGAGCTAACAAATTCAATATACTAGCAAAAATAATCTACTAGAAAATAATCTGCAGAATTTTACTTTAGTAGAGAAGCTACAAGTGAATATTTGAAACAAGAAATGAATTCGAATTTTCGAATCCAGCAGAGCTAGTTGAGTCTCTTGCACCCAGCTCTTTCTCTCTTTAGACGCCTATCGGCTAGCATTCGACTAGGTTTACAGTACTATATGCAAGAAACAGAGCTAGTGGGACAGAAAAAACAAAGCCATAAAAAGCTCATTCTTGGCCAAGCGGCATTCAACGACTAGGGAGGGGTCACCCGAGGCTGATTCCTGTGGATCACTATAGAATCTTCTAGAAGCAAGCTAGGCTACCTTCTGGCGTTATTTTAATAATATTAATATTATGATTTTCATTTCAACATTAAGCGCGCATATTGGGCAAGGTAATGATGCCTTCTGTAATCTGATTGAAGCTAGTGATATCAAAGATCTGAATCGAAAAAGTTATGCATTCATTTTAAAAGGAATACAGCGGCCCCTTATCTCCAATTCTTAAGAATATCTTCTTACAGAAACATATCATGTTGATTCATATTTTGAGTCAAAAGAAGGAATTTCTTGTTGTTATATATGCAGATAACTTTGTATTTGCTATTAAGAAGGGGCCAGAGTCTGAAAGAGTAAGCCAAAGCTTCCAACAGATGTTGAAAGAGTCTTTGGCCGAGCTCAAACTATTTTAAAAAAGCTTGGAACTCATTCGCGAAGTCAGTAAACCCAGCTATAACTATATTAGGAGTACTTGATCGATACATCAAAGAGAACTAAAAGAAAAGGAAGAAGAGAAATTGGGCCATGTCATCTAAAGAAAATAATTCAAGACAGTAGAGCACTGAGGGAATTACCAACTTGAGTTCTGCATTTCGTTTAATTTGCGTTCGGATTTGCTACTTTCCTTCTAGACTATAAAAGAATGTCCGCGGAAGGGCTACCTCTTCAAACTGCTGAATGCCCTATGAGGGTTCACCCACCCCGGTGACAGCATTCCTTTCTATTGCGCCTAAAATCTCTATTTCTGCAAAATTCACCGGTGGGTTGGAAAAAGTATCCACCTGACAGATCAGATATTTTTAGGGGGCACGCTTTCGCTACGCGCCTTGTAACAGACCAAGGCCGCAGGTCTTCTTGGCAGGTGGAATGGATCCTTAGCAGGTTCAAGTGTTCCTTGTTTACGTAGCTCTTCTGTTGGATCACCTCAGGTTGTCTCATGCACCACCTCCACCGATCTATGGAGGCTTCTCAAAAGCTTTTACCCCGCATATCAGACGGAAGATCGGGTTACAAAATTAGAAAGCTTTCGGATAGGCCCTTGTGAGTTTAGGTGTATAGAGCTAGGTTCTTGGTGCTTAATGTTGACATTTCAGTAATGGAGGAAGATTGAGAGTGAAACATTTAGGTACGACTGAGACTGAGTTGGGCAGGAGCAAGCGGTTGGATTGGTTCCAGCATTACGGCAAACCCGTGTTAAATATATAGCGGATTTGGGCGCTCTAGCCAAAATGGGAGGATTAAATCATATCATGACTTTGATGCGGGCAATTGACTCGATGCAGCTTCCGGCGCATGGTGTAGCAATATATGGCCATACCCTTTGTGTGTTAGTATGTGATCTAGATAAAAAAAGGTAACACATACACGCAGAGCATATCTTGGTGTATAGCAACTAGCGGCAGCCGGCAGAGCCACAGCAGCGGCACAAAATGGCCGAACAAGGCCATTACTTAATAAAAAATAGGTTTGGTTAAAGTGCGACTTCAGGCAGCACCGTGCATAACATGTTTGTTGGCTTACGCACTAAACATGTAGTTGGTAACCAAAACGTAGCGTTTGGAAAGCTTCATGTATTAGAACTCGCCGGCGTACACACAGATTCCATTCTGTACGTTGGGGTGGCCAGCGATGCAAAGAATGCGCCGGCTACATGCATAGCATGGTGGGATAGCCGACGTCTTAATCCATACTAAACAGATCCACAAAGCATGGCAATCTAGTTCGGAGTTACAAATCGATCTACTAGCATGATTAATCTACATGATCAAAAGCCTAGTAGAACCTGAATGCAGATAAAATTTATACTAAATTACAAACACAATTAATCTGTTGTACGGATTTATCTACTAGAAATTAATCAATCAGATTAATTTAGTAGACAAGGATGGTTCACAACGAACCGTTGACTGAACGTCGAGGTAGATTCATGCCGCGTAGAGTGTATAGGCTAGGCCACTGACCTGCCTGCGTGATGGTGAGACGACGTCTGTGAGGTCGGGAACTGCCAGCCGTGGCCGTGATCGCGAAGGCCACCAGTATTGGCTTTAATGTAATCGATCAATACACGGCGGCGCCAGCCTGCCTCGCGCGCAGCGGCGGCCGCCGGCCGGGACGACGTCAGGTGGTCGCGCATGCACTGTCGCCGCCGCCAGTGCACTTCTCATCGACTCTTGATCGGGAGGAACAAGCCGGCTGAACACATGCATCATAACCTGTTCCACGGACGCATGTGCCTTCCGTTCATCTGATCGCAGCAGGACAGCAGACTTGGCCATGGTAGGGGCATCCACTCGCCCTGCCGCGGGAGGAGTCGAGGACCCCGCCGCCGGCCGTGTGCCGGGAAATCCACTCGCGGTGACCATAAATCCAGATCGGAAAACAGAAAATCAATATGTGATAAGTAACCACAAATATTAGATTAGATTGATCCAAAACCAAAAATTAAGAACTACTCACCCAGTTGAAAGAGCTGCTGATAACGTGTTAGGAATCGGATCCCTGATCCGGTTTTCCCAATCACAATCCGAGAAGAAGGCGCGAGAAGAGTAGATTAGATTATGTTTCCCTTCCCATCACAAACGCAAGGAACACATGAACACAGGTGTAGTGTTAGCAAATAATGGGTAAAACAAGATCGAACACGAGACACAGTTTAACGTGGAAAAACCCATACGGGAAAAAACCACGGAAGACAATCACTATTGAGGAGAGTTTACAAGTAGGGATGATACATGGCTTATCTGTCTTACCCTACCGTCTACATAGGCTTACATATATATAGGCGGCTCATGCTCCCGTGCTTGGTTGCGTTACCAAGGTGGGACTAAACTGTGCAATCCTGAGAGAAACCACAGTATGATGGGCCTCCGCTTCGCTCCGGCCCAAGCCTGACCTATATTGTGGATGTGAATTTGGAACATATCCAACAAACTCCACCTTGAGACAAATTCCTCTTGTAGACGAATAATAAAACTCCATATTTAAATCTTGAATGCCAATGTCCATCGGACTAAACAAAGAGCAAGATCACTTGAGTATTCTTCCAACACTGTATAGGAAGCAAAATTGAGCAGCCAATAGGTCCAAACACACACAGCTATCAACAAAGCAGACGAACAATCTGGGTCTTCAACAAATTCATAATCCCAGTAAAAGTCTGAGTCTGTGCAACTGACCTCAAAAACAAATGGCAATAACGCACAATCATCAAACGACATAAAGTCACAATATCACCCGTGGTATTAAATATCCAGTGAAGAACTCAATTACTGCTCCATTCAAAACATGGTTCAGATGTAGGCATAAAAGTGCAACCAACTGAGTATAAACCTCTGCAATAGACCTCTGCAATAGTGCAGTCATGAGTGGACGTCTCCATCTTGAACAATAAATGTACTGAATGCTGGCTAGTACAAAACATTATAGTATCTATGCAGCAACTCTGAACTAGATCCCTCAACACGAGCAAAGACAGCAATAAACGTACTGCTTCCGCAATACAAAACACTGTAGTATCTAGTCAACCAAAACTTCCTCTGTTGCACTTGGAATCCTCCACCTCGAACTCAATTCGGAGCAAAACCTTCACTTTTAATTAACCAACTCCATTGGAGTAAAAGAAAACCACTAGGCTGGCATGAACGATGTTGTCAAAACATCAAGATGAATTAACTCAAAGTGATCCGATAATAATCCCAACATCTCCTCAAAATCTCAATATGACTCAACAATCTCAATATGTCTCAGCAGCGAAAAACATTGATCATAGAAGCCATATGAAAGAAATAACCAGAAGAACATAATCTGCAGTAAATAATCTAGAAACGTTACTGTGTAACTCTAGCAATAACCTGCAGCCTTGTACATTTCGTGTGTACATCCAGCGAGCAACTCTGGAAACCTTCCGGTAGATCTTCACGGTGGCCGTAATACGGAAATCTATTCCGTCTTGAACTCCACGTCGACGAATTTGATCCAACTGGCTGCGCGACGAAGAAAAACTGAGACATTAATATTTTTTTAGATAATCTCGTGTCCAGCTCTGATACCACTTGTTAGCAAATAATGCGTAAAACAAGATCGAACACGAGACACAGTTTAACGTGGAAAAACCCATACGGGAAAAAACCACGGAAGACAATCACTATTGAGGAGAGTTTACAAGTAGGGATGATACATGGCTTATCTGTCTTACCCTACCGTCTACATAGACTTACATATATATAGGCGGCTCATGCTCCCGTGCTTGGTTGTGTTACCAAGGTGGGACTTAACTGTGCAATCCTGAGAGAAACCACAGTATGATGGGCCTCCGTTTCGTTCCGGCCCAAGCCTGACCTATATTGTGGATGTGAATTTGGAACATATCCAACATTTACGTGGGAGCTTCGGATCTCTTTCTTATTAAATTATAGATGAAGTAGCAAAATACCCGTACGTTAATACGGATTAAAACAATGTATATAGATATTATTATTAGTTGTTGCAAAAGATCGAAGGAGCATAAGTTCTATATGAGTCCATTGCCGATTTGATAAAAAAAAAGAAATCAGCTATTAAGAATTGTTGCCACTGTCCCAAAAAATTGAATCCCCAAGAGGAGTGAACTTCTCCGTTCAAGCAAACAGAGAGAGAGAACAAGAAGCTTGGTTGTTTTCATTTAGCACCTATACTTGGATTTACAGGCAAGCTTGCCAACTGGCCGTGTTTCTTTGGGGTGGAAAATTTTTTCCACCCCCTTGATCAATAATTAAGGGTATTAAATAAGTCAGTTTACAAAATTACCTTCACAATATTAAACTATTTCACGAGACCTATCTAATGAGGCTTTTGATCGCACGATTGAAGGATAGTCAAAACATGGCTTAATTAGGCTCATTAGATTCGTCGCGTAAAGTTACACTCATCTCTAGATGGGTTTTGCAAATAGACTCCATTTAATACTTCATGCATACAAGATTTTTTTTAGAAAAATTTTTCCAACTTCCGGTGAAACACGGCTCTGCTGGCCACCGCCGCCTGCGCCTAGTCGGCTGCACGCCCACTCGCCGCGGCTCGCCAATATGGTCGCCTGTGTGGCAGAGCATTCTTGGCTGGCCGCCTGGCCTCTCATGCGCACAGCGCCAGTGCTGCTTGCCACAATGGCCGCCAGGGGACGGCGAGACGAGCGGACGAGCGGTGGTCTAATGGAGAATAGGATAAGAAGATAGGGTTGTGGACATGTGAATTTGGTCTTGGACAGATGCATCTGATGAAGACTTGGCCAGGTGGGGGCTAGATGGGCTGGCTGGGCCGGGTCACCTGCTGTAGTTGGATGGGCCTCGTTTCTTCGATTGGAACTCGAGTCGAGGACGGCGTAGAGACAGAGAAATCACGCGCGGGGAGACAATGACGTCAGCGTAAGGTGTGATGACGTCAACGACAGAAACAATCCTTGCTTTATAATTATATATATATATATAAGGTTGTTCATTATATAGATATGGAGAATCCTTCAGAGGTATATTTGGTGTTGAGCCCATAATTATCCCTTAATTAGGGATTTCTTAACAGTTTGGGCCATCAAGTGGGCTCAGGTGAATTGCCACGCGACTGTCGCCGTGTGGGCTGTGGTTATCAGTCACGCAAACGGTGGGCGCGTAGATGTTGCTGGGCTTGGAGACTTCGGACTGGGCTCTGTCTGAGTGCACAAGAGTGGACTGGGCTTTTCCACTTTTAGCCCAAAGACAATCCACCAATGATTGTAAGTGAGCTGATTGATCTGTCCTCGAAAAACAAGTGAGCTGATTGATCAGTCAACGTGTTCGTGGAACACTTGGAAATTACAAGAGCATTGTGCTCCTTTGGGTCAGGAGGGCCCTCTATCTACGCATTGCTTCATAGATAATTTTTTGTCGCACCTCGAACAGGCCAAACTGCCAAGAAGGAACCTGGAGTCAAGGCAGAAGCCTGTGGCTCGTTGGATTCCTCCTAATCCGTTTTTTAGGAGTCCTAATCCCGGGTTTGAAAAGGTAAATATTGATGCAGCCCTATCGAAAAATTCACCCAAAGCTTCTGTAGCTGCAGTGGCACGTGATGGAAATGGTCTGTTCCTGGATGCATCAGCCCTAGTACCGGAAGGTTTAACGGATCCATCGCTTGCAAGGAGGGTTTGGCACTGGCCACTGATCTTGGACTCGGGAAGCTGATTGCTGCTAGTGACTGCTCTAATGTTGTCAAGAGCATCCATGGAGCTGGGAAGGGACCTTATGGTCATATAGTACGTGAAATTGCTGCTAGTAGAAGTGGTTTTGCATCTATTACTTTTGTTCATGAGAATCACAATTGTAACTTCGATGCACACAGGCTCGCTAGAAGCTCGATCTCTCTTTCGAGCAGGCACTACCTGTGGCTCATTAGCCCATCAGAAGGCGTTTGCAACTCCATCTCTTTGAACTAATAAAGGGAGTGTTTCTAAAAAAAAACTGTTATGGATCCAAACAGGGGCAGCCAAAACTCAGCTAAATTTTAGCTACCGGCTAAAAAATGTATGGATTTTCTAGCTGGTTGAACCCGGCTAAAACCAGCTAAAACATGTTTAAAGAAAAAATTGCCCCTCCTAAAATTAATACAGCTACCGTTCTCTTTTTTTCTATTATTTTCATTAGGGGTAGTATGGTTCAATCATTTCAATTAGCTGAATGATCCAAACACCACAACTTTAGCAGCTAAACTTTAGATCTAACAATTGGATAGCTAAACTTTAGTTTGGGTGGATCCAAACATGACCTAAGTTGTCTCAAATATTTTTGTTCTCTCCTTTTTGAAACGAATAGCATGTCTCTTATGGTAATGATATAATGTTAAACAGGACAAGAGAATCCGAAAAAATATGTTTCGATCGTAGCAAGATATTCATGGGCTTGAGCAAGAAATTCTCTGTTAGTCAAAACAAATCGAATGTCCCCTAAATACCTACTACGTTTTGTATAGAATAGAACTATCTATGTCCTTGTTTTCTCTTTCAAGACACGCATGCATATATTACAGAATGCACCACAGGCAGTCAAATTCTAAACTTGACTAAGAGTGTGGCTTTCCGGTAAAGGACCACTGGATTCGAATTGGAGTGCCCAAAAGTTTTATTCCGGATAGATTGGTCGTAGACTCGACAATATGGAATGGTATGTGAGGCGATATTTAAGACGACCACGGAAACAATGTCCCAAGTCTTGAGTAAAAGGCAGCAAGCTTGTTGGTCCAAACGAATTTACAAAGCTAAAAAGAATGTAAAAAGGAATGCCAATGGTAGCACAATCGGTAAAGTGATCCATCATCATCGTTGACGAGGACACTAGACTCCAGTCAGCTGAGTAGCTACTTCCTCCATCACAGATCGTTTTGTGTGGAGGTTTACTGGTTAAAAAATAAATTTTCATCCTCTATCGTTAGTCCCGGTTATATTTTCACCAGAGACAAATATCCTTTTAGTCCCGGTTCTCTTTTTTTTGGTCCCGGGGATCTTTAGTCCCGGTTAGAAACACCAACCGTGACTAACCCCGAGACCCGTGGAAACACCACCCGGGACTAAAGGTGCTCCATAGGATAATTTAAAAGGAAGGCACCCTCTTATGTATCACATGTGCTTTGTGGGTGAAATGGTAGGGGAAGCAATGTGTGAGGTATAGGTCCCGGGTTCGAATCTCACTGTTGACACAAAAACGCGCCAACACACTCGAGATCGATCGAACGCGCAGCACGGCCGTCACAACGGCCAGCTCCTGATCACCCGGGGCAAACCGGTCTGACCGGTCTGAAGAACCGGTCTGACCGCTTTTGGCCGGGGGGTCGTGAAGACCTAGAAACCCAAGCTCGGGAGGGACCCCGTCGGAGCTCGAGCTAATCTAGGGTTGCTCTAGGGTCGGCAGGCCACCTAGAACGTCCTTGAACGCCGTAGAGACGAACAAAGAACAGAATATGGGGGTTGGAAAAGATTAGGGTTTAAGAGATATACAAAAGTAAAGATAAAAGTGTTTGATTCGATTGGGAATACCTCAATCGAGAAAAGGAATTATGCCATTTACAATATGCACGATTTTTCAATTGATCGGCTGGTGGAATTGCATGAGAAAGTTTAACAAAGCCATTCTTAAGCAATTCATCAAAAACCCTGAGCGTAATATGGAGATGAATTGAGCAACTTAATTCTATAGGATTCGGCGAATTCACGTACCTCCTTAGACATAAATGAAGTACCTTGATCCATTGTCAATGTTTGGGGAATACCGAATCTATGAATAATATTTCGCGTAACAAATTCAATTACCTCTCGATGCGTCATATTCTTCAAAGGAATCGCTTCAGTCCACTTAGTAAAATAATCCGTAGCAACCAATATGAAACGATGCCCTTTTGATGATGGAGGATTAATTTGTCCAATAAAATCCAATCCCCAACCTCGGAACGGCCACGGCTTAATAATAGGATGCATCAACGCAGCAGGAACAAATTGCAAATTACCAAACTTCTGACATTCCTCACATCCTCTGTAATACTTAAAACAATCTGCCGTCATAGTAGGCCAATAAAAACCGGCTCGTCTAAGTAACCACTTCATCTTTGGAGCCGATTGATGTGTACCACAAATACCTTCATGAACCTCAGCCATGGCAACCTTGGCCTGATCCGAGTCAAGACATTTTAACAACAAATCTTCGGCGTTTCGACGATAGAGTTCATCACCAAGCAAAACGTATTTGAATGATGTTCGCCGAATATTTTTATCTGCACCACGACCAGGATCCCTCAAATAAACAATAATGGGTACCCTCCAATCCTGATCTTCAACTTTGGATTGATTAGCATCATCCAAAGGATTTTTGCCCTTGTCAGGGGACAAAGCGGTCTGACCGCTTTCAGAACCGGTCAGACCGGTTCTGGCAGTACAACCGGTCTGACCGGTTTCTAAAACCGGTGTGACCGGTTCGTTGAGAACCAGAACTTCGGCCTTTGTTCGCATCGGTTTTTGGAGATAGAAATATTTCTTTGCAACCACATAACCAGATGCTTTCTGAGCCAGAGTATTTGCTTTACCATTATCTTCTCTCGGAATATGTCTTATAGTGAATTCATCAAAAGAAGCAATGACATCGAGACATCTATCAAGATATGCATTTAAT
This sequence comes from Echinochloa crus-galli, assembly GCA_900205405.1. Lineage (NCBI taxonomy): Eukaryota > Viridiplantae > Streptophyta > Magnoliopsida > Poales > Poaceae > Echinochloa > Echinochloa crus-galli. The sequence continues at coordinate 14,024 of OAMR01000757.1, read as the reverse complement.
GAACCATTATAACATTGGCATACCTTTGATACTTGATGTACCACCAGGAGCGAATCACCAAAAGCTTCAACATGTTTTACTCCCATGTCTTGCAAAAATTCCAAGCCAAATAAAAGAGCTTCATATTCAACTTGATTATTGGTTCGCTTTTCTTCCAATCGGTTTGAAAACTCAAAAACGGCGCCACTTGGAGAAATCAAAACAGCACCAATTCCTTGCCCATCATTGCAAACCGATCCATCAAAGTATAGAGGGTTGCTCTAGGGTCGGCAGGCCACCTAGAACGTCCTTGAACGCCGTAGAGACGAGCAAAGAACAGAATATGGGGGTTGGAAAAGATTAGGGTTTGAGAGATACACAAAATAGAAGATAAAAAGTCCTCCCAATCATCACTGTTCTGGCCGGAACTTTGTCATTAACTATTTCCGGCCTTGGATCTCCAATCACCACATTCTTACCCTTAGCTCCATCGGCTTGTTCCGGCCGAATCAGCATCTTGGTGTTCACATCCAAGGTATGAACAGGGAAAGGAGCCTTGTCAACTTGCATTTCAGCGAGCACCAATCGACCTTCATTAAGGGCCGATTGTACCTGTCGTCGAAAAACATTGCAATCATTCGTTGCGTGAGAAAAGGAATTATGCCACTTACAATATGCACGATTTTTCAATTGATCGGCTGGTGGAATTGCATGAGAAAGTTTAACAAAGCCATTCTTAAGCAATTCATCAAAAACACGATCACATTTGGCTACATCAAAAGTAAATTTTTCTTCTTGCCGATTTTTCTGAATCGGCTTCAATGAAGGACAAGAACCAGGTTTACTTTTTGATGACCAAACAAATTCAGCAGCATAAATTTCTTTATCATCGTCCGAACTATCAGAATCATTATCAATTGGTAAACGATGCTCAACTAAGTCACGACTTAAACCAGGCATCTCACGGTACTCCCAAGCAAAACAATCGACATACTCTTTCAACAAATTTATTAATTCGGCTTTAAACTCAGCCGATAAATTTTGAATGATGTTCGCCGAATATTTTTATCTGCACCACGACCAGGATCTTTCAAATAAGCAATAAT
>OAMR01000275.1:1698867-1711507 GCA_900205405.1 Echinochloa crus-galli | reverse complement strand
ACAGCGACACGGTCACCAAAACACAACTTTAATTTCTCTTTTCTATAAAAATATTTCTTAAAAAGTTATATATGTATATTTTTATGAAAATAATTTTCAAGACCAATCTATTTATATAATTTTCATATTTTCAAACTCAACTACCTAAATGTTATTTATGATTTATATTTTCAATGTTTGACTAAAACTTTGTCCAAAACGACTTCTAATACCAAACCGGAGGGAGTACCTCGAGATCCCATTTATCATAACGTGACTTTTACGTATAAGTCATGTATGTTCTTGGTAAATTTATGTGAAATTACAAACTATGCCCCTAAAAAATATTCGTGCATGACTTGTCACCGCAAATTTAGGGGTCAAGGCGTCAAGCATCCTAAAACCTTAGGAACCACCACGTGAGCTAGCTGTTTAAGAGCAACTCCAGCAGCCTCTTACTCGAGCCCTTACTCGAAAAGTAGGGTCAGAGAGAAAAAACACGCTCCAGCAGAGCCCCTACCAGGACCCCTACTTTGCTTTAGGGAGGCACCTACTTTCTCTTCTCTAACCTCTTCTCCCATGGGTGCCTAGGGACACCCCGCTTTTAATTTTGCTCCTCTCTCTCTCTTCTTCCTTGCGCTGGTGGCGGAGCGGCGCAGGTCCAGGAGGCCACGCGGCACGGGCCCAGGTGGCGGCGCGAGCCTAGGCAACGGCGGTGGAGGCCATGCGGGTCGTGGCGCAATGCGTAGGGGGCGGCCCACAAGCGGCGGAGCGGCGTGTAGGGAGGCAGCGGCGGCATCGTGTGATGACCCGCAAGCGGTAGAGCGGTGCGCGGAGGGGGGGTGGCGGTGCGCGGACGGTGGCGCGACGCGCAAGGGGCGGCGCGACGCCACGGGCAGGGTGTGACGGGGTGCGCGGAGGGGTGGCGGCAGTACATGGGAGGCGGAGCGGTGCAGAGCCGTAAGACAGTACACAGGCGGCGGGTCCCACCTGTAAAAGAAATTAGACACCGATATATGGACCCCAACTGTCATAATAAGAGTAGGGGTTTTCATTGGGCTATTGTTAGAGTTGAACTCTAAATCAGAGCCCAAAATGTTGGGGTCGGCCCCTACTCGAGGAAGTAGGGGTTTGAAGTAGGGGATATTTCTGAAGTTGCTCTTAGGGGCATCACATGCATCTCCTATCTTGGTTGTATTTAGATTCCTGAAAAGGGTGGTCGAAAAGTCACGTCGGACACTGTAGTGCACTGTAGCACTTTTCATTTATTTGTGGTAATTATTGTCCTACCTTGACCTAACTAGGCTCAAAAGATTCGTCTCGTCGTATACATCAGAACTATGCAATTAATTTTTTTATTTACCTATATTTAATGCTCCATGCATATGCCGACATTTTGATGTGATGTGATGAGACTTTTTTATATAGTGAAATTTTAGGGTGGAAGTTTGGAAACTAAACACGGACCTTACCGGAAATACCTTGTATCTTACCTGAAATACATGACAATTAGGCGATGATTGAAGAGTGGATTCACCCATATATTCTGTCCTGCACCGAATCCAGGCATATTGACAATTACTAGGAATAATAGCACGCTACGCGCGCGCCCGCTGGTGTTGCACGCTTAATTACGCTTATTTTTCACCAAAATAGTTATAGGGTCACAAAGAAACGAAGTAAAATACTTTGTCTTTTATCTTATATATTTTATATATTCAGATAATCCAAGAAATGCAACGGCATGTTTATGTGGAAATAACCCATACAGATACAACACTTATTCCATGCTTCAATGCACTTATTTTAGCAAAATTCTAGCAAGTTATATTACAAATTCAAGAACCGGTACATTTAACTCTCAAATAAAATATTTCAAATCTTCAACCGCAAAGGAAAAGAAAATTGAAAAATTCCAAGAACCAGGATCGAGGTGCTGTGCCGAGACGATCGTCTGTGACACGTAGAGGCAGCCTGGCTGCGGCTATATTCTTCCTTAAAAAAAAACAGAAGTAGAATCAATGCATTGGATAAGGACAAAGGATATCCTTCTCAAGAAGCAACGCCACGCTCTTGAAAGGGACTAACAGAGCTCAAGGATGAATTTGTAATGGCACAGACGGTTGGATTAATTGGTTCCTTGAAAAGGATGGATGGCTCATATAAAGGGAGTGCAGACTTTAGAGCCCCAAAACTTAGCTACGGTATTGTTGAACTATGTGCAATTTGATTTCACGGATGTCATATATGCAGTATAGGCAATTTAAGCTTATGTTTGAGTTCCCTTTTATCTGATGTTATTTTTAAACAGAAAAATAGCTAGCTCTATCGAAGTAGACTCGTCTCTATTGTGTAAAACCAGTTTCTGTTAACGATATCGTAGCATTAGAAAAAGAATATATATTTATTAAAAAGGTCAAGAGATAACAAACAGAACTTTACAGCACTAGAAAGGGTAATCTAATTTTTTGGATAACTAATTGCCGCAAAAGTTCCCCCTTTTGTTGAAATGGAAACACACGGGTTCAAAGTTGAGACATCGTCTGGCTCGGTGGATTAGGGACCATGAAACGCTTTCCCTTCTTTCTATGACTACGAAACAAAAATTCACAGCAAATTTAGTACTTTTTGCAGCCTTAAAGGTCAACCAGGTTCATCACGCTACTAGACTGAACATGTGCTTTAGGTGCCTTTCTCTTTTAACAAAATTTGACCGTCGAGTCACACTGTCCTAGAAGTATAGACCAGTACACGGCATTGGCTCCCAAACCCTAGCCCCTTCCACGCCTTCCACCATTGCCGCCGCCGCCGGAGCTCCGCCGTCCTCCGCCGACCATCGCCTCCGGTGAGCTTCGCCGCCTTTTGACGCGCGCCTCGCGTGTTTCCGCACCGCCGCAAGCCTCGCCGACCCTCATCTCTCTCTCTCTCTCTCCTTCACCGTGTAGCGCCGCCGTCGTCGAGCTCCTCCGCCGGCCGCAACCGCTCGTCGTCGACCCCTGTGCCGCCGTCCATCCTCGCCGTGACCTACCTCGGTGAGCTTGCCATGCCCTAGGACACGCCACGCTCTCCTCTCCACCACCGTTCCGGCTCCGTCGTCGCCGGCGCCGCTTCGCCGCCGTCGCGCCATGGATGCGCCGTGCGCGCTCCCGCAGCTTGGGCCACTTGGCCTGCTGCGCTGCTGGGCCATGGGCCGCAGCTGGGCCCAAATCTGGCCCCGGGCCCAATGTTGTGCTGTGCTGTGTAGGTGTAGATGTACATAGGTGTATGTGGATTATTGCGTGATTTTTAGTAAATTCTGTGGAGCTCCAAAAATAGTGATTCTTGTTTTGTTAGATTCCTATGAGGTTTCTCTATCATCTAAAAATATTGAACTGCTATTCTTCTGTTGTACTTTTCATGTTATAGATTTAATTGCTCTAGGGATGAAAAATGCATGATAAATTGTGTATTGCTCCTAAAATTACAAATCCAACTTTGTTAGATTCCATAACTTGTGCTCTGTCCAGATCTATAGCTCAAGTTCACTGTTTGCACTATTTCCCTACTGTTTTAGTTTAATCTACCTTTCTAGGGCTGGAACTTGTTATATTTTTCATGTATTGCACGAATATGATAAAATGGTAAATCCAACTCTGTTATTCTGCTCGATCTCACTGTCTAGTTTATGATAAAAATGAGTTTGGCATTTTTAGGCTCTTTTTATATCTGTTTTGTGATTTATATGCTTTAGGGCTGCTTGCTTTAGTTTATTTGCTGCTATTAAATGAAAAGAGATTTGATGTTAAATCCAATCCCACCTTTTAGATCTGTTAATCCTCTGTTAGAATAAATTTTACTTGGAATATTTCTGCTATGTGTGTTTTTATTTGAGCAATATGTTGATATTTAGTTATCTATGCTTAGATAATTATATTCCATAGTGATTGCTTGATTAATATGTTTTCTTGCTTTGTCATGATGGTATGTATATACTTTATGCATTTCATAAGCATTTCATTTGCATCACCCTAATGCATGCATACATTCATACATTATAGAGAACGAAACGCCAGAGAGCGAAGCCGTCGAGCCCTCGTGTGAGCCCGAAGTTGAGGTGTTCGTCGAGCCCGAAGAGGACCAAGGCAAGCCGCTAAGCATCTTCCAAACCCTTGTTTTACAATAAATTGATTATTATATTGCTATGGGTTGCATTGGGTTATATTATATACTATGCATTTGTAGGACCTATGATCTCTATTTACCTTCCTTGATTTTCAATACCTTTTTCCCTGTCGCTCTTAGTTGGGTTAATGCTTACTTAATTTATTAAATGCTTAGCCATGCTTAGAGTTAGAAAAGTGTCACTTTGGGGGTCAAGGGAAGGGAGTCGTGGGTCAACAACATCGGTACTAAAATGATGGAACATGTGGCTTAATGTTGGTATATGTTGATAAATGTGGTTGTGAGACTTGGGCGGATTGTAGGGTCACGAGAACGTAGTTGGTGACATAGAACCGCTTGAGTCGTTTAAGGCCCGTCCGTGGATGACCTTGTTTTGAGCATCTTTTTCGTGCTACCACATATCCAACATAATGGTAAGGATGAGCCTATTAATTTAGTTGTCTTGTTCGTTTGGGGCACGGTCCGAGATGTGTGGCCGTGGGCTATGTAGAGGGGCCTAGGGGTGTCCCCGGTGGACCTAGTGTTGCCTCCGCACAAGCTAGGCGTGTCTCAAAAGTTCGGGGCTCTTTGGGAAGGGTTGTCATGAGTACCCCTTGTCCACCTTTAGCGGGGTGGGTGAGCCGCATGGTCCTCGTCGTGTGGATTAACTAAGTACACCCTTGCAAGGTTAAATCAATTCGAATTGCCGCGCTCTCGGTTATGAGCAAGCTCAAATCAATGAATTCTTCGCTATGTTATCGTTTTGTTTATGTTATAAGTTCCTATGATCATGCTCTATGTTTATATGATGTTGATCATGTTAAATCACTAAAACTTGTGGTGGGTTTGGGCAAGATTAATAAAACTTGCTAGCTGTTCATAGGGTGTTATTTCACTAGCTAATGGTCAAAAACTAAGGTTAAGATGAGTTAGGCTTTTCGCAAATGTTACTTTACTTTATGGCCTCATTCCTTGCTACAACCATATGCATACTCCTTGTTTATTATTGCGTAAGTCTTGCGAGTACCTTTTTGTACTCATGGTGCTACGGTTACCAAGTTGCAGGTGAGCCCGAGATGGTGTTTGGTCACTTCTATCCCGCTGACCCTAGTGTTGGTGATGAGTAGAGAAGTGGTGATGCTTGTTTCGATGGTGTTCATGGGCAACGACACCATCGAATGTCTTATTTTCCGCTGCGTAGTTTATGTCCTTTTGGAGAGATTGTTGTTAGGGAAACTTTCACTAAATTCATGATACTCTTGTTTATGTTAGAGGGCTCAAACTTGTTTTTGGAGTCCTTTGGTTAAATTTCAGATTTGAACTTCTTTTATGTTGGACTTGCAAGCTTAATTGTTGAAGACTTGTAATGTTAAAATTTGCACTTTATGGTTCATGTGCGATGAGAAACTTTGTATACGGTATGTGCGCTCGATCTTGGGCATGTTGTAGCACATACCGGGACTCTACCAGATTTGCTTTTGTTTTAAGTGAATTGGGATCGGTTACGTGTCCTTAGATGTGGGTTAACACGTGGTGAGTCGAAAGATGAACACGTGTTAGCTCTCATTTTGTCGGAACGTTCGACGGTTCATTTAAACCAAATGCAAATTGGTCGGTTCTTACACTGGCCTCTATCAGGAAACTCAAATTCGAGCCTAGAAAATCGAAATGCATAAAAGAAAATCCCACAAGTTTGTCAACTTGTTTTTGCTTCTCTTTTCCGAAGGAAAGTGAGCTTCTATTTGATGCTCCATGCGTGTTTCTTTTTCATTCGTCGTGAAATCAGGATTATTCAGGAAGGTCACTTCACAAGGACAAAGACACCAAATTCTAGAACTGACAAGTATCTCACGCAAAGAAACCGCGCACTGAAACAAATTGACAACCAACAATAGGATTTCACGCTCAACAAACCGAAAGATCATCAGCAGATACATGATCCACCCAAATTGTCCATTGCACAGACATGCCACGCCCCTTAATCCCAATCAAACAAAACCACAACCATAAACTAATTGTGAGGGACAGCACTAGGAGCTGGAAAGTCATGTGGGACAGAGCTAGCACGGCCATATCATGGGTAGGGCAGTGTGCCACAGCACAGAACTTTGAAAGCAAAACCCACAAGAAGTCACCCCACCAATCAGCAGCAACATTTCCAACAGTAAACTAAACTATTTGTTCAAGCTGCTAATTGAGTGTCATCTTGGTGGCCTGGGAAGGCTCAGCTGCACTTTGGGAGTTCTGGACCACCCCACTAATGTGTGTAGCCTTTGTTGAAGCTATGGAGTGTGAACTATAAAGCCCGAAAGGCAGAGCGTGTCTCTATATCCAAATTAACATTTTTTCTTGGTAACAACGCGGTTTGATGGGTCGCAAAAGGAATAAAACTAAAACTTTTTTCTATAAAAGATGTATGAAGAAATGGAGAAGAGTAAAAGTTAGGAATTTTAGTTTCCCTGAAATTACATGTGGAAGTTTCTTTGCTGGGTTCATGTTTTCAGGAGTCCAGAGTATCGGAGAGTTGGTACCGAGCAGAAGATTCGTTCAACTAAGTTCATGTGGAATAGTACTCACATGTGCAGCTGTGGTGCCTGGTGGATCCTCCTGGCTGATGAAAAAGGGGTAACACCAACCAACCATGCAGCCGTGGTTGGTGAAAATGTTTTGACTCCACAGGGGAGCAAGTAGCAACCCATGGTAGTGGGGCACTATGGGCGTGCTGAAACTTCTTTAACGAATAACGACCTAGTCCTTTTGATACTTTTGAAAGTTCTGGTATGAACTCACCCCGATTCTTGATGAGCCATCCATTTGATGCAGTAAAGGGGTTGATTCAATAGCATAGGAAAAATGACCAAAAGTAATTTTAGGGTTGCATAGCCGTCTCTGCGGTTGTTCGGAAAGGATCGTGGCAGTTAAAAACTCATTGAATCGTGCTCAAACACAAATTTTGGTTTTCAACTTCCCGCAGGAGGAACAGATCCAACTATATTTTGTACCCAATCATGTACAGTTGACCTTGGTGTTGGACATCATTCTCTGCAAAGATTGATAGAGACGCATCATATTTGACCAATTTTATGGTGCACTGATAGATTACGCAAGTGCTACGCAGTGTGCTTCTGTTTGTGTGGTATCAGCAAACAGCCCTGAAAATAACTTGATGCTGTCTTATTGGCTGCACTGCACACACTCCAAATATCTGATTGACTTCATTGCTCCCCGCCATGGTTATCTTCTTGTACACTTCAAATATGGTTGTTCTTTCATCGGCCCTTAGGTTTCTCCAATGGCTCATCTGTAATTTATCACTCTTCTTGTTACCAGATATATGCAATCCTAAAATATTGTTACCAATTGTCGCCAGCAACGTCAATTCTTAAAAATGAAACCACAAGAAGACAATTCATTGTTATAAGAACAAAAGCCATCAACATGACCACTGCAAGTTCCAAGTCTTAGGCAAAGATATGAACAATTGGGTCCTAGAGGCTAGATGATTACGGAGTAAGTTGATTCCTGAAAGATTTTAATTTTTCAATTGGCATAGAATGAATTCAGTGTTAGATTATGGGAAAGATGAATGGCTCCTACCTATATATACAAAAACAATCAACGCGACACCATGAACTCTTTTTTTTGTCAATTCTCACTAATCATCAAACAACAAATCCGCAAGGAGCAGAGGTACTCATCACTCGGCGGCATCCGGTTGCGCTGCCCGGCGCGACGACCGCGGGAAAGGCCGCAGGCGGGGCGACGGCGAGAACTCCACCGGCGCCGGCGGCAGCTCCATCTCGCCGTCGAGGATCTTGACAATGTCAGTGCTGTCCGGGCGGAGCTCCGGCTGCCGCTGCAGGCAGAGCAGCGCGAGCTGCACGCACTGCGCGGCCTGGTCCTTGTCGTACCCGCCGTCCAGCCTCTCGTCCATGAGCTCGAGCACGTTCCCGGCGCGCGCCAGCTGGCGGCACCAGCTCACCAGGTTGGCCTTCTCCAGCTTCATCGGCGACGAGAGGATGTGCAGCGGCCGCCGGCCGGACAGGATCACCAGCACGAGCACGCCGAAGCTGTACACGTCGGCCTTCTCCAGCAGCTCGCCGCCGTGCTCGCACGGCCCGCCGCCGCACTCCGGCGCGACGTAGCACACCGTGCCGCGCATGCTCGTCGTGCTGCTCAGCTCCCGGCTGAGGAAGTCGCTGTGGATGTCGCTGCCCACCGACCGGCCGCGCCGCCGGCTCCGCTTCCGGCTCCTCCGGAAGCTGAGGTCCAGCGCGCCCGGCTCGACATTGCCGTCGCCGTTGGCGTTGCCGTGGCCGGTGTTCATGCTGATCGAACGGAGCCACGGCTTGCCGCCGCCGCCTCCGCCGCGGCGCTTGTCGAAGCTGGGCCCCTTCTTGCTCATCTCCTCAAAGAACTCCTCTTTCCACCACTCCCTCATCTTGGTCGCCTCCTTCTTGGAGCCGTCGGCATTGCCGTTGCAGTCGGCGTTCTTCTTCTCCTCCGGCGAAGCCGACACGGCGTGTTCGTCCGTGCCGGAGGGCGAATTCTTGTGATCGTTGGCGTCGCCGCCGTCGTTCTCGTCGGCCCAATCCGGGTTCCGCTCCGGGCAGATTTGGCTGCCAATCCACTCGGCGACGTAATCCCTCGAGTCAAGCTCGCCGCTGCCGTCCTGCTTCCACCACCACTCCTTCCCCCAGGCGCCAGCGCCGCCGGCGCCGTCGCCGGAGGAGGAGGACGAGGGCGAGAAGGAGCAGCAGGGCCGCGGCGGCCGCGGCGGATGCGGCGATGGCGGCGAGGAGCACGCGGCGGAGGTGCTGCTGGCTCCTGGCGGGCAGGGGCGGCGGCGGCGGCGGCACAGGCGGCGGGAGTGGCTGCTGGAGGAGGAGGCGGGAAGGCATGGCGGTGGACGGAGGCGGCGTGGCCGTGGCGCGGACGACGCGCGCGGGGCGGCGGCCGCGGCGTGGTGTCGTGTGCGTTTGCGAGGACGAGGAAGTAATGGGGGTCGGCGTTGTATTGCAGCGACTTCTTCTTTTGTGTTTGTACGTCATCTAGCCGACTAGCCAGCCGTCTGACAATAATAAAATTCTGAAGCGGCTATATTATCGCCTGAAAACGGCAGGGTCGACGGTGCCACTGATTTTGCATCCAACGGTCAGACTATCCGAAATGTTGGTCTTCATTTTGGTCGATCATGGCACTAGGTCTCTATCGTTCCTGTCTTACACTGACATCACTTCGTAAACATTGATTAGTTATGGCCTCAAAAAAAAAAGAAACATTGATTAGTTATATATACTAGCAAGAACGCAAGTGCGGCACGGACGTTTATTGATGACATGTAGGTACTAAAACAATATCACTTCACTTTAGTGCAAAGCGCTTTTAAAAATACTTTACATTCGCTCTCTTATGTATGGAGAGCTTTAGGTATTCTCAAAACTCATAATAGTTGGCATTTATTTATATGGAGAAAACTCTCTAATTTATTGTCTTTTAGCAATACGGGATAATTGTGTATAGACGTGGGTACAAATGTGGGTATATTTAGGTGGGCCCTTTTTTGGGTGAAAAACGCACACGACACGGCTTACATTTTGGCAATTATACAGAAACTAGAACCAGAGTTTGGGGAGGCAGCGAAAAGAAGCTAGGGAACTACTCCTCTATTGACCCTTCTCCTCGCCGCAGACGGTCACTGAAGAGCAGCCAAGTGCTTTGGCCCGGCAGGTGGCCACAGATTACTCCTGTCCACCATCTGGTCAACACTGCTCTCCGGTTTGTCTCCAAATGGCTTGCCGAGCATTCTTGGACACAGACGATCGCCGCATTACAAGATGACACAACCTCACAGAAATTATCGCGGCGGCAGCGCGCATTCAATCCACGAGCATTCCACACCACACATTGTTAAGGTTGTATATCCATGAGACAGAGCAACTAGGAGGCGCGAGGTGTGTCTAAGGACACACCGGTGGCAGTAGTGGCCTGCGCGACCGCCGCCATCAAGTCCGCATCAGAGAGAGCCCGCGCAGCGGGAAAGATGTCCTGGATCGCCGCGAAGCGATCGCTGTCCATCGGTCCGTGGAACACAGCTTCAAGCTTCTAAAACTATTTGTCATGGCCCCCGAGTCATCATGGATTCGGACCTGTTTGTTAGGGATCCAACTCGTTCTAAAACTGCTTTTGCTTTGGCTTCAATGGTGAAGTAGCTTCTTTAGTGGAGCCAAAGCCATTTTAGAAAATGTTTGGCAAAACATGTGGCAATGTTGTAATTTGAAGACCGATTAAATGCCTGTAGAGAGAGGAGAAGCCAGTGAAGCAATTTTTCTTTTTTTTTTGGCTCCTTTTCTCCAGTATAAGTCGTCTTGGAGCTTCATATGGGCTTATTGGGTCAAGACATTTTATTTTTAATTGTTTGGTAGGGCTTCACCGAACGCCAACAGAGAAGCCGTTTTAGAAGCCCTACCACACATGCTCGAAATTTATCATAGTCTTGGCTTTAGTACATGAACACTACTGCGCATTCTCTAGCAAGATTCAGACATCCAGTCAGCAAGCAAATACATAATTGTGAAACTGAACAGAGTGTCCTGCATTTGCAGCATTGCGGTGAAGGGAAACGAGGAGGCTACGCTAGCATATACAAAACTCGTTTACCCGAAAAACAGGAACAGCAGCAGTTATAGATCACAGATCGTTACCACTAGACGCGCAGTTGCAGCGGAAGCCGTCTCAATGTAGACGAACGCGTCGAAGTGGCAGTGCAGTGCAGTTGCTTACGTCCGTCTGGTCCTGCACGTGCGGTTCGTCCTTGTGCTCCAAGCGCAGCACCTCCGAGGTATATTCTTTCCCTTGGGAGTGGACGTGTGCACGCAAGAGCAACTTGCACAAGAGACAGCACACATCGATAGACCTCACTTTCTGTAAACACCATTGCTTTAATAAAGCCCTTATATTCTTCTTGGAGATGAGCATCCATGGTATGCAGCACCTTATCTGGAAAATTTCTCTCCACAAAGTTGATAATGCTGAGCCCACCCTCAAACATAGAATCAGTTGGTCTTTTGCCTATAACCATCTCCAGGAGTACTATTCCAAAACTATAAACATCCCCAGAAGTTGTTGCACGAACAGTTTGAGCATACTCTAAAGAAATAGAGGGACAAGTTATTGAGTGCATAACAGATTGCTTTATCAAATACACGACGAAGTCACAACATTCTTGATTTATACCTGGAGATGGTTATAGGCAAAAGACCAACTGATTCTATGTTTGAGGGTGGGCTCAGCATTATCAACTTTGTGGAGAGAAATTTTCCAGATAAGGTGCTGCATACCATGGATGCTCATCTCCAAGAAGAATATAAGGGCTTTATTAAAGCAATGGTGTTTACAGAAAGTGAGGTCTATCGATGTGTGCTGTCTCTTGTGCAAGTTGCTCTTGCGTGCACACGTCCACTCCCAAGGGAAAGAATGAACATGAGAGAAGTAGCCATTAGCTTGCATGGAATTAGAAAGTCATATGATGCAGCGATTAAGTGAAAGCAAGCCATGCTTGGCTAGATGTTGTTCTAGCTTGGGTTGTCATTGACAGCTTTTTTATGGTGCTTCATACTACTACTTAGTAGTATATTAGTATAGAGAAGATCTAACCATTAATTTTTAAAGATAATTTAGTAATTATGTTGGTATTTTCTGCCTTGATAATATTATAACTTTGTACTGGCGTCAAAAAATATAATAGTGATGCCATTTATATTTTTTTATCAATAATATTCTTATACTATTTATACTACTCACATATACTACCTATACCACAGGTGAAGTCTTCAGTAGTATACAATTAATCCTAGCCGTCGGATGTTTATATACTAGTCCTTTTATAGCATAGTATGGAGCACCACAAAATAGCTCGTCTTGAATGCAATTGGCACAAAGATGGCAATTCGGGCATGAGTAGCTTGCTGAAATTGACGAACTACCCTGCTAGAAAGCCATACGTGGTGGAAAGACAAGTTGTATGAAGTATGCACTACCAGATCATGCTAAGATTTGTCTTCCGAACATTGAGAAATTGGGCAGAAAGAATCAAAGATTCCATAGAGTATCTCAGATCGCTTTGATGTATAAGTGACTATAGTATTAGGTAAATTCTTAGACAACTTTGTAAAGCGCTTATAAGACAATGCACATATTAAGTCACATGGGAGGACCTTTCTAAGAGACTATTTATATCTTTTCTAACTTACATAAATAGAGATTTAGGTGAATTTAACAACCTTTTCAATTGGATATCCAAATATAAATATCCTTTGTTCCGGATTTCTCGCTAGCCAAAGATGAGGAGCGAGATGACTCTCTAGACTGCGCATAAAAGCTGTTGAAAAGTATAAAAATATAGAAAATAATTTTTACTCAAATGATTCTTCAAATAATGATTTAAAGAGTATATTATAGATAGAGATATTCGTCATCCAACTGCAAGTGTGTAACCTAAAGCTAAAACGCATATCAAATC
>OAMR01000275.1:1668750-1698307 GCA_900205405.1 Echinochloa crus-galli | reverse complement strand
TTTAGCACCAGGTCTAAACTTGAAAGGCCTCGGAGCCACTTTAGTACGGGTCATGGGTTCAAATCATTATGGACGCGTATACGCATTTACACGTGAAAAAATCGCGTGACCTGTGACTCGCGGTATGCGAGCGAGCCTCCCAGTGGTCCAAAATTTTTTTTCACAGGCTTGCACGTACCGTGCCTGGCCTGGCCGGTACTAATAACCCGGTCATGTGATCGGCACTTAAGAGAGTTTTTTCAGCAATGTTCCAAAGTGAAAAGCTACCAAACGAAATTTTGAAATCTAATTAGAACAAGAGTTCAGTCAAAAAAAGACTATTTTTGCAAACATAATGTCCCTCCTGATCTATAAATTACTGCCACTGCTACGGAAAGCATTTGCCTTGGCAGGCAAAACCGGCTTGTGGTTACGTACGCCGCCAGCTAGGAACATCTCGCGGTACAAATGGTGATTTTTTTTAGAAAAAAGATGCATTGATCTTAGCCCATTACACCGGTCCTTTTACAAACAAGACTTCAAAGAAAAGAAAAATTACAAAGAAGTCTAAAACTCCTGTTCATCTTCCTCGAATCCTTCAGATATTTGTTCGTCACCGCCGCCGAAGCCGCTTCCCAATCGTCGCCGGGCACCAAAGCCAATCTCCACAAGGTGCAGGCCGCACAGGAGGGCTTACTTTTAGGCGAATCAACCGAGTATACTGCCTCCCAGGCGCATCGGCCAACTCCGGTACCCACGACGCATCCTTCGATTACACCATCGGCAACCCGAGCAAAGCTCACCAAAGATCATCTTCCTCGAGATTAACAGGGTCAACACCATCATCATCTGAAGAAGACGACGATACGTCAACCCTCGACTGCTGGACAGGTCTTCCCAGCCTCTCCGTTGACATCGGAGTAGATCGCCATCGGAGAACGGAAGAAGCTGGGAGAAATTATTCCTCTGCAACGTCGTCGCTTTCGCATCGCCGGCGCCGCCAGGAAAACCAAGCCGCAGATGAGCCATGCTCCTCCGGCAAACCTAACTCCACCGCCGAGCATCGGCGGCAAGCAAACCCTAGACCTAGAAAGACTCGATTAGGACTCGATCTATTAAAGGATGGACCCCCGCTCCCCTCCCCACCAGCTAGGAGGCCAGGGACGAGGGAAGACGGGGGCCAGACCTGGCGGCGCTGGGGACACGCGTCTGTTTTTCTGATTTATGCTGCCAGGATTTAACCTCTAGCACACATGCATTCGTGGCTCGCAGTCTCATTATGTCCACTTGCATAACAAATGCAACGTCCCTTTTGATAACTAGCAAGAACGCACGTGCGGCACATACGTTTATTGATGACATGTAGGTACTAAAACAATATCACTTCACTTTAGTGCAAAGCGCTTTTAAAAATACTTTTTATTCGCTCTCTCATGTATAGAGAGCTTTAGGTATTTTCAAAACTCAAATCTAGAGGCATTATTTATATGGAGAAAAACTCTCTAATTTATTGTCTATTAACAATACGGGATAATTGTGTATAGACGTGGGTACAAATGTGGGTATGTTTAGGTGGGCCCTTTTTTGGGTGAAAAAAGTTTTGAGTTTAGAGGGGGAAATCAACATAGGAATGTCCCTCCCCCCCTCTTTTTTGACCGTTCATCAACCAATTTTCCCGACAGGTGGGTCCTATGTGAGGTGGGTGTGGGTTTTTTTGGTTAGTGAGAAGTGTTTTCAAATCTAATTCTCTTTATAGTATAGATTATTGGCGGCGTTATTATAACAATACCATCCGCTTGCCACCTCAGGAGGCCAATCCACTATTATGGACATCCCACAAAATATATAGCACATTTTTAGTCCATAAATTTCATTAATATGTAAAAAAGAAAGATTATAACTGCAACTATGATTTCAATTGAGTAAGCGATGAGAGACTCATATGACACTTCTACCCATTTTTTTGCACAGGCATATAGACATACATTATATTTAGATATATAGTAAATTGAATGTATATAGAAAAGGTAAAATGTCATGTAATTTGGATATGAAGGAATATAATAAAAATAGTTAGTTACCATATTTTCACAAATTCAATTCATGATTTAACAGCGCTATTCTTTCAGTAATAGAGGACATATCCATCGACATTAAAGTGCATGTTGTGACTTTGTCAGTCTCTATGTCTGCCGGTCCAGTCTTTTTAAGGTGATGATAGGGTTAAGTTTGTGTATATGTACTCATAGTAGTGGTATGTGTACATTCATACTATTCTTTTTTGAAAAAAAAACATAGGTTTTAGAGACTCTTCTAAATCCAAATATACGAAGCACTAGCGTAGGCAATCACAAAGGCGAGGCAGCGGTCACACTGTACCCGAAACCTTCTTGTTATAGCAGCTAAAGCAAACCTACACCATCTGTGATCGATCCCCATCTTCTCAGGTCGGTAGCTGTAGCTCGAGCCCCACCCGGCATTCCACGCATCACAAACGCATATCCAAAACTACTGTAGTAGTATAGGCCCGGTACGAATACATGTTTAGTTCTAAAAAGTAACTCTCAAATACACTATGTGAAAAGAGGATTTCTCATCACATCAAAATATCATACATAAAGTATTAAATATAGATGAAATCAAAAACTAATTGCACAGTTTTGTTGTACAACAAACATTTTGAGCCTAATTAATCAATTTTTGGATAATTTTTCATAAATACAAACGAAATGCTACAGTAACGCAATGATTACGACGTGACATCTTACTCTAAAATTCAAGCTCTCAATTCTAACATCTAAACACCACCTAAAGTTAGTATTAGAAAAAGAGCATGCAGCGCCGCGGCGCGGCCTAGACCTTGCGTAGTTTCGTGCGACCGCCTTTTGGGATGGATTGGCGAATGTTGACAAGCTTTTCGTGCCGACGACGTAGTACGTGTGCTCTAGCTCTCCTCACACGACACAAATGTGTCAATATAATGTGTACGCGCGGCCGCCACGGCTTGGTTGATTGACCGACCGGTCGAGGCCGACCAATGCAAATGCAACGTTGCGCGCGGTGGAAAACGTCGGGCGGGCAGCGAGGAAGAGAATAGAGGAAGCGAAGACCGAAGAGAGAGAGACTCACGAGTCATCACGAGTCACGAGGCCCGAGGCGGCTGGCGGGGCTTCCAAACAAGAATAAAGGTCGCCGCCGACAACGACATCCCGTGAACCACACCCATCCCGGCCGGGTCCGGGACGGCACCAGCGCCGTGACGGAGCAGCTGGAGGCCGAGCACGGCGTGGACATGGAGCCCCCACCCACACCCCGACCTCCTCGGCTGCAGTGCTCCGGCCTCCGGGCGGTCCACGAGATCCCTGATGACGAGTGGGGTGGTGGCCTAGCTTCTCCCTCCCTCGGTCCCTCCCTTTCGGACCACAGCTACAAGTAGCTTTAGTAGCATCTCTGCTGACAAGGGCACGGGCGCGCGTTTATTGCGTACTCCCTCCGTCCCTGAATGTACGTCGCAGTTGGTTTCCGTGTCATGACTTTGCTTTGATTTGTAGAAAACATGTGCAATATTTTAATCTTCAAATAAATTTATCAAAAAACTAGATTCAAATATCTATCTAATGATATTTATTATGTACCATAAATATTAATATATATTTTTATATATTCGATCAAAGATGTTTCTCGGTCAATCAAAGATGTTTCTCGGGAAGCGAAAACAACGTACATTTAGGGACGGAGGGAGCATGGCTCAAAGGTCAGGAGATCCATCCAGCCAATCAATTTGTTCCCGCGTGGTTGACTCCATTCTACTATTAGGTGGTGTTTAGACGTTAGAATTGGGAGGTTGAATTTGGGAGTTGGATGTCTCTTCGCAATCATTGCGCCACTGTAGCATTTTTATTTGTATGTGCAAAAAATTGTCCAAAAATTGATTAATTAGGCTCAAAATGTTCGTTTCGCAAAGTACAACAAACTATGCAATTAGTTTTTGATTTCATCTACATTTAGTACGCTATGCATGTTATGACATTTTGATGTGATGAGGAATCTTCTTTTTACATAGTGTATTTGGAAGTAACTTTTTGGGAACTTTTGGGAACTAAACAGGGCCTTAATTTCAGACTATGCTAATGTCTCTGTGTTTGATCTTTCTTCTCTCCCAAATGTTACTGCTGTCTTTCTCCGCACGATGTTAACCTAGGAGGAGGGCTCATTAACCTTTTTGATCGACTGACGACAGATGATGCACGAGATCCATTGGGCTTTGGATGGTTGGATGATGGATCTACCTGCAAACATTCCCCTGGATTTGACGGCATGCCCATGGGAGCCTGGAAAGATGGTTCCACTCATGGCGTCATATGGTCCTACCATCTCATGGGGACCCTTAGGCTGCTGGCACTGGGCGCCGGTAAAAGGCTCCTCTACGCCACGTAGGACGCTTTAGGAGAAAAAACTCCCGCAGTAGGCTCCCCGACCGCATCCGCTATGCAAGCGGAGGGCCGCGCCTCCCCCAAAGCCAGAGGAGGTGGGGGAGCTCCGGTACACCCGCGGCGGGCCCACCACTGCGGCGCGGACGGGGGAGAGAGGAGGAGAGCGCGGGAGAGCGAAGGAGCTCGGCACCGCCGCGCGGCCGTCCGCGTCCGCCGTCGTGGAGGAGCTCCGTCGCGAGCAGCACCATCCTTCCGTCGCGAGCAGCACCACAGGATCCACGACGGCGACCTCGCACGCGAGCTCCGCCCGGAGTCGAGGTGCGCTACGAGCTTGTGGAGGCCGAGCGCGTGGAGGCGTGGCCGTCGGGCTCCATCGCTGCCGCGCCGGCCCCCGCAGGCCACCGCCGCACCGGTGAGGAGGGAGTGGAGGGGGAGGAGGCGGCGACGCGGGTGGGGAGGAGGAGGTCCACAGCCATCAGGAGCTTCGCCGCGGCCACCCGAGGCACTGTATTATATTGGACCTTAGGCTGCTGGCAGTGGGTTCCTGAAGACGTTCCTGGGGAACGTTTACAGGAAAACGGCGCTGCAGCGGTGTCCTCGACACCCTCCTGAAAAGTGTCGGAGGCCCAGCTCTCCGCCATCTGTGGCGGGATGGCGGAGCTCCGCCACGGCCGACGTGGCGTGGGCCCGACGCGAAATCCCAAGTTCCCAACCGCCCCACGCCGAAGCCGCCCCGGCCCTCCTCCTCCGCTCGCCTAAGCTTGCCGTTGTCGTCTGCTGGGCCTGCTCCGCCGCCGCAGTCCGCTGCTGGGCCCGTGTCGCCGCCACGCCGCCCTGCTCGGCCACCACCACCGGAGCAAGCGCCGCCCAGCAGCACCACCGGCCGCCGCGTGGGGAGCTCCGGGGCCTGCCCGCGCTCGCTGCTGCCGCCTCGACGTCGCAAGGCCGTGCGGCGGCGGGGAGAGGAGAGGCCGTGCGGCGGCGGCGGAGTTGGGCGAAGGGAGGAGGCACGCCGCCGGAGCGCCAGAGAGAAGCACGCCGCGCCAGGAGGAGGGGGACGGGGAGAGGTCGAGCGCGCGGAGCCCGTCCGCCACGCTCGTGTTGCCGCTGCCGCTTCCACCTCGCGCCGGTCGCCGCCGCCTCGCTCGCGCCGCCGCCCGGCCACTGTCTCCGTCGTGCGCCGCCCGATTCACCGCGTCCGTCGCGCGCCGGAGCTCCGACCGCGCGCGAGCGAGCTCATGCCGAGGACGAGGAGGACGCCGCGGCGTCGCTTCGGGCCACCGTCGTGCTCCGGCGGCGCCGCTCACACTGCGGGCCGCCGCCGAGCCGTGCCGCGCCGCTCCGGGCCGCCGCGAGCTGCCCGCCCGGAGCTTCACCTTCCACGCCGCCGCCGCCTCGTCCCCGCTGGCGTCGAGCTCGAGCTCCACCTTCGCCGCTGGCGTTGAGCTCGAGGTTCAGCTTCGCCGCAGGCGCCGAGCGAGCGAGAGAGACAGAAGCGCAGAGGGCGGCGGCGGCAGGTGGGGGAGGGAGCCGGCGGCCCGGTGGGGGGAAAGGGAAGGGCCGACGTGGGGGAGGGGAGTGGGCGGTGGGAAAAGGGTGGGGAGGGAGGCGAAGGGAATAAAAAAAAGAGAGGAGGGGGATAGAAAAAAAAGATGAGGGGAATAAAATATGTGGTAGTTGGGATAGGGGAAGGGTTTAGAGGAGAGATGATTGCGGGAGAAATTGAGATAGAGGAAGGAATCTCGATGACCAGGACAGAATATTCCATTTGAAGAAGGGAAATAGAGGACGAGGAGTGCGAGCAGCCTTATAGGCGCCGAGAGGCAGTATAAACAGACAGTCCCAAACAAACACAAAGAAAACAGTGAGAGGAAATCATGCATGCCATGCGACCGGTGCCTGACATGCATGTGTGGTGTGCTGCCCACACATGGGTCAATGAAATCGGGCAGGGGCTAGATTATCGAGGCACAAATTTCTCGGCCATTACAAGTTCACAGGTCATATGTTGGAGTCTTCCTAATAAACATTCATATGGAATATAACCTTTTTCTCTACCAAGCCAGCAATGTCGTAGGAGGTACTTTGAGAAAGATCGAAAATTTACGAGCTGTATGCGGTCTGTCTATCAAATGGGCCCGCTAGCAATTTGTCTCAACAACGGGGGACACGACAAGGTCTGACAGCCAGGGCCGGCACCCCAACGCGCCGCGCAGGGGGATCGGAGGCGTGCAATCTGGAGTGGTACGAGTATTGTGCATTGCCGAAGTCGTAATGGCGTTGCATATCAATTACTAGTATCATCATGGGCGTGTATAGCTCTAGGCTCAATTTAATGGATCATACTGCTTATTTGATAGTTCATCAATTTGGAAGGCGTCAATGGAAGGCAAGCACAAATTCTTTGCATGGTTATTGGTACAGACCAAGATACTAAGAGCAGATAAGTTGGCTGCAAGGAATTGGCCTTGTAACCCAATATGTTGCCTGTGCACATCACAACAAGAGACGGCGGAGCACATCTGCTTGCACTGCCCATATGCAGGCCAAGTTTGGGGGTTGGTTAGGGGTTGGTCAGACAATCTGGTGCAGTGTCCATCGCCTGCGAGCAACATTGAAGACTGGTG
Source organism: Echinochloa crus-galli (assembly GCA_900205405.1). NCBI lineage: Eukaryota > Viridiplantae > Streptophyta > Magnoliopsida > Poales > Poaceae > Echinochloa > Echinochloa crus-galli. Next base: position 1,691,268 of record OAMR01000275.1, on the reverse strand, counting down.
GCGGGTTTCCTTACGCGCTCTTTCGAAGCAGCAACGACGAACCAAGACGGCGCTGATGATCTATACAGCATGTAATCTGTGGAAAGAAAGAAATAGAAGGGTCTTTGATGGTCAGAGTTGTTCGCCTCTCCAGGTATTTGCGCTAATCAAGGAAGAAGTGGGGCTACGCTGGGCAGCGTGTGGTTCACCGTGTATCAATTAGTTAGTAATGATAAGATCTTTGCTAAGAGTGTTGAGTCTTTTGAATCCCTTTTGTAATACAACTTATGTAAGCCTGAAACTTCTTCTTCTTAAATGATATGGCAGTGCTCCTGCCCTTCCGTTCAAAAAAAAGATAGTATCATCATGGGCAACATGCATTGACACCTCGACCAGATCCCTGGCATGACCACTTTACGCTTTTATATCGACTGGTTACATGGTGATCATTATAAACAACAATTTTCACGATTAGACCCTTGGACAAATAATTGATGAGAAAATGACTTTGTTCCAACCTCCTTGCATTAGGCATCTGATATTTTTTTTTCAGTTCGTCAGGCGCAAGTAAAAAAAATCCGTCGATCTCCACAGTTGTCAGCCACTATTTTGCCTCCCCGCTGTTCTTCTTCATGTCCAAATCATGCACACCACTGTAGCCCAATTCGTACTTAAACTATCGTGTATGGCTCAATTTCGTCCCCCAACTATCAAAACGTCCAATTCAGTCCCTGAACTATCCAAATCGGTTCAACTTCGTCCTTTAACTGATGTGGAGTTGTTGACGTAAAAAGTCGGTGATAACAATTCACATAACAACACACGATCGGCCTCGAAGATTTGTTTCACTTCGATGGCGAGCCGATAATCTTGAGGTTCAGCAGGACGTGCCAGTCAATTTGACCTGTAATTGGCAAGGGATAAAATCGAGTAAAATTCACAGATCGACTATGATTCCGAACTTCCCTTCTGTAGATTCGATCGGCTAAAATAAGCCGATGAATGTTTTAAAGTCCACGCCCAAGTTCATATCGGTTGTGCGCTTAAAAGCTTAAGAACCGATGCGAATCTCGTGGGTAGTCTAGATAGATTGGTGATAAAAACTAAAACTTAACAGAATTAAATGAATAAATCTATTAAGATCTAGTCAATATCGATAACTTTAAACGAAATAGTAAATCAGAACAAAATAACCTAAATCGGCTAATCTGATCGGCAACACGACAATGTTAGATAAATTGATGTAATAATTAGATCAAGATAAAAGCGATGCGCTTAAACCTATAATCTAACGATTACAATAACTTTTTGAAGATGTAGACAAAACCACAACGATACGCCCCGGTAGTTAAAGCCTAGAGAGAACCAAGTAAAAGCGGAACTTACAAGCAAACCGGAGATCAAGATGATGTAGCCCTACGAAACTCGACTCATTGAATCTACTAAAACTAGGGTTGAAAAGTAAATACGACGTGAGAATAAGAAATTGTTTGTTTGATTGGTGTCTACAGTTTTTCTACGTAGCCCTCAAGACGTTATTTATAACCTAAACTAACAGACTCCTTGTCGATTACGACTTACAAGCTTGACATAAAAGAAACAAAACTTTCCTAATACAAAATTCCTAAAATAAGTCGTTAGTTTAGGGACTAAATTGGACGTTTTGATAGTTGAGGGACGAAATTGAGCCATACACGATAGTTCAAGGACGAATTCAGTTATTTTGCCTTTTTTGAGCTGCAAGCTCCTGATAGCATAGGTTGAAACTTATCTTTTATCTAAAAAATGTACACAACCATATTTGTTATAAGACCCTCCAGCTTTTCTTCAACCACTATTTTGCCTCCACGGGGATGACGCCGGATTCTCCTTTGTCAAATCACACCACCCTTTCTTTATTATTAAGGATGAAAACGGCATAAAATTGTATTCGGATAGACCTTTTACCACATTTTATTTCAAATACGAATACAGATTCATATATTCTCGAATATAAATACAAAATGGAGGTCTCGGATTCGAATACATTTGGATATTTTATTTTCTTTTGTGATAATAATTATCGAGTACTAATTTGTTTTATCCATAGTTTTAGAAACAATATCATCATAAAACATATAAATAAAGATTAAATATAGTATATGTAGACAAGATTCACTTGTTAAAAATATTTTTAATAAAATAATAATTTAATAAATCATATAAAATAATTTATATTTACCACATTTTATTTCAAATACGAATACAGATTCATATATTCTCGAATATAAATACAAAATGGAGGTCTCGGATTCGAATACATTTGGATATTTTATTTTCTTTTGTGATAATAATTATCGAGTACTAATTTGTTTTATCCATAGTTTTAGAAACAATATCATCATAAAACATATAAATAAAGATTAAATATAGTATATGTAGACAAGATTCACTTGTTAAAAATATTTTTAATAAAATAATAATTTAATAAATCATATAAAAATAATTTATATTAATAAAATAAGTAAAATAGAGTATTTGAATGTAATTTATATAGATAATATATTAATTTAAAACTAAATTAAAATAATATGTTTATAGCATGGTTTGAATATATGTTTATTCTATACGGATACAGGTAATATCGGATATTCATCCATATCCATATTTATTTTGAATACGGATACAAATTCGAATATATCTATTTTACGTACCATATTAAAACAAATACAGATACAAATATCTATATTTAAATTTTAATGGATACAGATATAGATAATTCAGATAACCTCCGAATCGAGCCCCGACATTCTTGCCTTTGCAAAGCAACTCTCCTTCTATGCCTGGGGATTACAAACCCCAATAGCTAGCTCGCTACTGCTAACTAGTCTTGGCAGACCAGAAAATCCAAGCACCCGGCCGTATTAAATTATTTGGCATGGTGCTAGTTGCATCATAGTAATATGCAATGCCAGTTTCAGTACTCTATTTCATTGTACTCTGATCAATATTGTTAGATCAATTTTAGAATAAAATAAAACGATCTTTCTCGGTGGCTTAGTTTTATTGAACTATTTTAAATTTTTTATATGGGGTTGTGATCAAATATATCATGTGAACTATATAGTTTTTATGTAATTGTATTGAATTTGTTGTGTCGATGAATCTCCTCGGTACATGTTTTAATGTATTCCACGGGGCTTGCTAACCAAGCCCATCGGATTTCATGAAACTTTAATGGAACTCTATTCAAGCTGGCCCAAAGGTACAACAACGCTAAGCTATTCAAATTTCAACCACATGACACCAAACGCTGCCTTTGCCATAGCCTAGAGGTAGAAATGATCTCTTCGAGGAACCAGTTCTTCAAGTCTATATGTGAAAAAAATTAGAAAAAATGGTGATAGTTGGGATGCGTACCAAACGCGGCATGCATGTTTTTTGTTGGGGAGAATGGTGTCGGGATGGTTTAGTTGGATGATGTTCCTTGCGAAGGCACTCCAAGCCTTAGGCCCCGTTTGGGACACGGGATTTTCAAAGGATTTTTGGAGGAACTCATTCCTCAGGAAAGGATCCGCGGCGAAGCGTTTGGAACAGAGGAAAGCAAATTTCCTTTCCGGAGGAAAGGAAGCAGACTCTGTGTATTTGACGGGAAACAAAACATCCAGTCCAATCTAAGGGAACGCTACTGCTCTCTCCTGTTACTCTGCCCCTCCCGCCATGGCTGAGACCTAGAAAAAATAAGCGCGAATCAACCAAGATGATAATTCAGCGGCCAAGAAGCCCATCCTCTCAACGAAATTCCACTCCTCTCCCTCCCCATCCTCCTCCTCCTTTCCCCCAACGAACACTGGATTTGGGTGGACAATCTGGAGGGGATGAAGACATTTCACAGGTATCCTATTAGATACGAAATCTGGATTATTCACCTTTAGATGCATGCATTGAATCTTGTCGTATACATCATAGTCCAGATATCACGATGTGTTCTAGGTTTTATTTCAGATAGCTGTACTAATGTATGATGAAAAAAATATGTACACAAAATTTCTTTTATGAATGTGCACCACCTTGTTGATATTATTCTATAAACCAAAACTCATATTTCTGTGTGCAATGGCTAGTGTCATCGACGTTTGAATATTCAAAGATTTCCTACGTTCCAAATGGCACTAGTTCTCCTATCCTCTATTTTTCATTCCTATTGTTTTATCACTTTCTTCGTTCCTGTGTTTTGTTCATTCCTGTGTTTTTTCTTATTTCTGTGTTTTTCATTCTTGCGTTCCAAACGGGGCCTTAATTAATAGTCATGTTTTCAAAACCATGGGATTGGAAACGTAGAAGGAAGATCGACACTTTTATAATATACTAGGTGATACCCCGCGCGATGCCGCGGGAATTTCTTAAATAATATTTGAAAACACTAAATTGATTGTACAACAATATTTTTTTGCAAACGACATTATACATGATTTAAGATTAAATTTGAAAATAGAAGCACTAAGGTAGTTGCATGGCAATATTCTTTTACAAATAATATTATGCATAAAAACATGTTCATTTTGTTGAGAAAGAACGACTCTTAAATGATTGATCATCTATGTATTTCTACCGTACGAATTTTGTAGCATTGTACTTGTAAAGACCATGGATACTATTGGTAATAGAAGACCGGTGGATGACATCTACTGTGCGAATTTTGTAGCATTGCACTCGCAAAGACCATGGATGATATTGGTCATAGAAGATCGATGGATGACATAAATGGATAGACCTAGTGGATGGATGATGTGGCAAGCTTGCATGTTGAGAGAAATCTGTAGTGCGGAGCTAAAACATAGTTTTGTATGATTAGTTTGCAGCTAGCTGGATGGCTTTGATTCTCTAGCAAACTCTATAGCTACAGAAATGGATGGATTGAAGCCACCGTTTAGTTCCACTAAGCCCTTGTCTAGCTCCTAAATTTAGGAGCCAAATTTTAGCTTTTTAAAATGTGTGCGTCACTGTACCATTTATTTTACATGTGTAAAAAATTGTCCAAAAATTGATTAATTAGGCTCAAAATGTTCGTCTCGCAGAGTACAACAAAACTGTGCAATTAGTTTTTGATTTATCTACATTTAGTACTCCATGCATGTGCCGACATTTTGATGTAACGCGAATTTTCTTTTTGCATAGTAAACTTTGAGATCTAAACAAGGCCTTAGCCAATAAAATACATGCCAACGTGCGCTATGTACCTTTCCTCAGGAAGTGGCTCACGTACGTACGCACGCCATCTCGCTACTTCGGGCGACACCAAAATTTTAATCCCCAACAGCTCACAAGTCACGAGTCATCGTGGACCTAGATTAGCTTATCTCGTGTAGACTTAGGCCTTGTTTAGTTCCTGGAATTGGAGCCAAATTTGGTGGTAATAGAAGACCGGTGGATGACATCTACTGTGCGAATTTTGTAACATTGCACTCGCAAAGGCCATGGATGATATTGATCATAGAAGATCGGTGGATGACATAAATGGATAGTCCTAGTGGATGAATGACGTGGCAAGCTTGCATGTTGAGAGAAATGTGTAGTGGGGAGCTAAAATATAGTTTTGTATGATTACCCTAGAAGAATATAATTATTTTCCAGAAGGAGAAAGCAAAACGATATCTGCCAGAACAGAAACATATAGGCCCCGTTCCACGTCTCTGTCTGCTAAGCTCCAACTCCAAGCACCAACGCGCCCCAAGCACGCACAAACTGGATCATGAATGAAGCAGCTGCAAGCAGCCATATCGTCGCGTGCGCGCGCGTACGCGTACCCAGAATCGAGAAACAGCGCCAAGTACGGCACCACTGTATACACGACTACGAGTAGCATCGAGAGCGCCCCGGATCGGGAGAGGCACAACAAGGCGTACGATACGATCATGGATGGACGATCCCCACGTACCACAGCGTCGATCTATCGGCGGGTGGCGACAAGCAGCGCCATTCTAGCTGTTATCGGCGGGCGATGTGCGTGCATGCCGTGGCATGGGGGTAGGGTAGGGTATGTACGGTGAGGGGTGGGGTTGCGCTGGCCGGGCGGCTTGCTTGTCGTCTCGCTTTCGTCGTCCCCGGCCGATTGCCTGCTTGCATTGCCTCCCCCGGCCCGTCGCGATCGCTCCCGCCGGCCCCCGTGACTCCACCGGTGGCACCGCACAGGCAGCACGCGTATCACGGACATGCTGCCAACGTCAGCAAGCATGCATGCATCCGCAGCTAGCGTACTACTGTGCCTCTCTCGTCAGCTTCCTTCTTCCACCGGCTTCGCGTTTCGGCGCCAGGCTGTGTAGCTGTAGGCCTGCAGCCCTGTAGTGTAGCGTTACGACATGGGGCTTCTTCATGCGGTGCCTGGCCTGGGTCGATTGTACAGTACATTCTTACGACGCGTATTAGTTGCTTGCACCCAATGGAAACGACGGCCAGAGAGGGCGAGTAACAATGTACTACTCACATCGCTGTCTGTCTCTGCCTCCAGGTGACTCTTTTGACGTTTTCTGCTTTGGCGGTGTTTAGGTGTTTAGTTCCTAAAAAAGTGAAAGTGAAGTTGGGTAAAAATGTCACATCGAATACTGTAGCGCACTGTAGCACTTTTCGTTTGTTTGTGGTAATCATTGTCCTACCATGACCTAACTAGGCTTAAAAGATTCGTCTCGTCGTGTACATCAAAACCATGTACTTAATTTTTTTATTTACCTATATTTAATACTTCATGCATGAGAAGAGAGATTTGATGTGATTGTGAATAGTGAAGTTTAGAGAGAGAAAATTTGGGGGAAGTTTTAGAAGTGAACACCGCTTTTATTTATAAAGCCGGCTCAGGCCTTCTGTGAGACATCGCTGTCTGTCTGCGTGTACTCGGAACAGAGTTTCGTAATGTTTGGTTGGGGAGCCGAATGGGATGGAGCCGCTCGATCCTTCGTTTGCTTCGCAGGCGTGTCAGCGGAGCCGATCCCGCAAGCGAATATTCGCTTAATATGCGGGATGAGCTCGCTCCTCAAAATCGGTCGAACGCGTTGGCTCCCGTTAGCTCCGTCAGGCGGCGCACACAGAGCACGCGCTGGAGGTGGAGGCGGAGCTCGGGCGGCGAGGCTGGAGCTCGGGCGGGCGGAGCTTGGGCGGCCCGGGTGGAGCTTGGGCGACGAGGCTGGAGCTCGGGCGAGCGGAGCTTGAGCGGCGAGGGTGGAGCTTGGGCGGACCTTGGGCGGCGATGGTGGAGCTCGGGCGGAGAGGGTGGAGCGAGGGCGCAGCACGGAGGGCGGAGGCCAGCGGGGAGTGGGCCCCACAAAACGTGGTGTAACGGAATAGGAGCCGGTTGATGCACATCCCTTCAACCAAACGCAAAACTGGAACCGCTCCATCCCTCCAATCAAATATAAAGATGGAGCCGTTCCATTCTTTCGATCTAGAATGGAACCGTTCCGTCCTGCCTCGCTCCCCAACACCGATTTTCCCATGTGCTCATGCCTGCGTATGTAACAGCGTTCAGATCGAGCTCAACACAGGCCTGCCTTCTTCTAGTACAAACAGAACCCCACAAGTTTCAACGCACGAAAAGGCCTATGTTGAGCTTCTGTGTACAAACAGATCGATGCACACGTACAGAAGCTACTTTTACTTCACCACGAAAAGGGAGGAGAAAAAGCATAAACCAGGAGCGAGAGTTTTACCTTTCAAGTTTCAACGCACCACGTACAAGAGTGTAAAAAACCAGTGGCAAACGAGTGTAAAAAAGTGTCAGCTAGACCAGAGAGCGCGGACCGTGCAAGTCATGAACCTCGTCCTCGTGTAAAATTTTACCGAGACCAAGTAGGCAGGATATAATAAATAATGGAAATACAATTTCCCTTCCCGCCTCTGAAAACCAGTTTATTTCAATGTCCACTTTCCCAGGTTGTTCGTCGAATTCCAGTGAGATGTTTGTTCGTTGCGTGTAGTGCTCATCACAGCTTTTCCTTCCTTACATCCCAGAATTTACAAGTAAAAAAGAAGGAAAAGCAATCCACAATCATTAAAGCATGAGTTACTAAATTAATAGACCTTTCATACCGATTACTGAAAACCTTTACGATGCTGCCCATCTGGAACTATAGATTGCGTTCCATCGGATTCTTTTCATACCTTTTGCAAAGCTATCATGTATGCAAAACTTAAAATCAAGCATGCTCCAAAGCTCCTAAGCCTCATCCTGCAGCAACACTCGCTATTTTAGACACCAATATGTTTTTTCCATACAAACAAGCAGCTCATAATGGTGGGCAAAGGGCTACACAACCATTTGCGACCACATGCAAATTTGGCCAAACAAGTTACCATATCATTATATCCCGATTCATTCTTCGTCCCGGTCTCCTTCACTTCAAACATGTGAAACTTATCCAAAACTATCTCGGTCCAAACATACTGACATGTACTTGAAAGTGCAAAGCCCGCTAGATATCCAGTCGAGACCTTTAGATTTGCTCCCTCTAAATAAACTCCTGAAACAGGAGAAAGCGAACAGCCTCAGTTTTCTTAGGAAGCACTGAAGGCGCACCAGACTACAAGACAGAGATGTGTGATGGGAGAACTATAATTAAATTTCCGTTAGCCTCCTTTCTTTACAGTAAAAGTTCAAAGTAGTGAACATACATGAATATATGAGGTAAACTGCTCAAGCACTCCATTCCAAGGAGACCTGGAACCTGCAGATTCAAGGAGTAGAAGGCCCATCAGGCAGCTTTGTCTTCCTCTTCCTTCCAAGGATGGAAGCCTTTTGCAACCTCACACCACCAGCACGCCATTTCTTGAAAGCAGCCATCGATTCCCTAGCAGATTCAAACACTTTATGAAAACATAGCGAGTCAGTCAGTGTATTGCAGCAAAATAGTTGGTTTTGTAGTTTGTTGACAATCCCACAAACACAAGAATAACAGGAGATGGATGCTTACCACGAGTTTCTTCTTTGGTAAGGCGTGGGACAAACTTGGGCACTGTCATAATTGAAGAACTGTGGGACTTGCTTAGAACCTCTTTGTACCGACTGGTGAATGCATAGCGCAAGAACAGGCCAATGCTCCTGTCACTCACCCTGTCAGTGTAAAAACATGAGAAAAGATGAGCAATATAGACTATACACCTTTCTTTTATATTGCAGTAGTCCTGGATTTTTTTTAGATGATGGAAAGTTTATTTCCGGCTTTAGTCATCCTCAATTGAGAATGCATCAGTCCACAATTCTTACAAACAAAGAAAAGCACACATCCAAAACGACGTATAGCTAAGACATCCTATAATTACGGATAAAAAAATTCTAACAAATCATGTAGTCGTTCTGCAGCATTCCGGCTTGTTACGTGATGTCGACTCCAAAAGAACTAGTTTCGCCACATGCGGGTGAACACAGAACTGGAGTTTGAGCCAAATCCAGCAAATATGAAATAATAACTTCAACCACCGAACGAACTCTGACCACCAAGCCGAGAATATACCACCGTAACGGTCTCACCTCCCACCAGGAAAAGTGATTCCATAAGACACTGTCCGCCGTTGAAGACACCGGATACTGAAGTGGCAACCAAGCCCTAAAGTGCAGCAACCAACGTTGAAGACACTGACCTTCTGCAATCGGCACTTAGGATCCCCCAATGCGACGTCTCCAAGAAGAAAACGACATCAAACGACGCTGCCATCGCACAACTGGATAAACGATTCTTTGGCTTTCGCCCGGGAGAAATCCATCCGGAATTATAGGATGCAAGGACGCCTCCAGCAAGGAGAAGTGAAGCCCGCAGGCGTCACCGCCGTCGAGCAGTGGCGACAAGCAACAGAGCATACCGCAGCTGTTCCAAATCCACCGCCCATTGGCCAAAGGGACTTACATAGTTACGCGAGGCGCTTGCCGATGGGGCAACTAATAAGGAAGCTGCCGGCCAACGAGCAGATTCCGTCCTGGATTTTTAATTAAGAAGCCAACAAAAATGGTTTCCAAGTACATGCAGGCAGTCATCTTTGTTTCTGGCGAGGGTGCAGTGCATGTATATTCAGCTATGATAATAACTCCATTGTACTAAGGCAATACAGAATCTCATTTTGAGATAGCTAAAAAACGTTCATAAAAAACACCCATCTCTAAGTGGACTCTGCAAAACCGTTTTGTTCTTTCTTAATGAAGAGGTATTGATCCTGCCTTTGTGCTAAACAATGTGTTAAACTCCATCCCTAAGGGGACCATTCTGATTGAGTTCGGCCATTCTTTCCAGTCAGAATTCCAAAAGGGCTGTATTTAGTTCGTTTACTATAACTTCATTCAATTTATTGACAGGCAGTCCTCCTGCTAGTTCGAGCAAAAGAATTCCAAAAGGGCACACTAGCAAATATACCATAAAATTGTCTACATATGACTCTCATTACTAAGACATTCAGATCTTCAACCCTAACCAAAAAACATTGCCTAGGTAGGAAATGAGGCAAATGGAGACCACTAAATGCGTATCCAGCCATTCACATTAGTATATTACAACTATAAGAGCCTCGCCTTTGATGTGAATCACTAATAAATTTATAAATGAGCCTCGCCTTTGATGTGAATAAGAGCATCTGAAGTTTTCAAATTAACATTGGCAACTGTATATAAAAACATTATAGCACATATTTTTATAGGTCAAAACTTTCTGTAAAGCAAGTGAAAGATATTCTGATATTGCAGAAAGAACAGAGCTGAATCCGCAGTGCAATATTTTAAAAAGAAATGTACAAAAATGGGTACAAACATCTAATTTTGTGTATGACTAAAGTAATGAGAAGACTTACAAAGGAACAATCTTGCATCCTAGCTCATAAAAGTAAGGGCACCGAACCCTCAGATCAACACAAGCCGCATCAGCTTGGACCTCCTTTCGTGTTCTGCAGAAATTATTACAACAGCCTTCAAATAACAAAAACTGCAGAAAATTCATGCATTCTGCAAAAATCAAAGCCTTGAGAGCAATTTGAATATTCTGAGTAATGAACCTCGTTTTCCGTATCAAGAAGATTCATGTCTTGAATAGATTCACTCATTGAGGTGGGAAAACAGATTCAACGTATTTAATACTGTTTAGTGACAAACTACAGTAGATACAACTTTTTTTCTCGAAAGCGCAGGAGAGCTGCGATTCAGTAATTTAAGAAGAAAGAAGGGTTAAGAACCCTTTACAACTCACACCACACACCCCACAAAAGATGTCTGGTTACATTAGCGCCTATGTTAAAGACTTGAAAGTCAACCTGCAAGCTAATCATACCACCTAACCATCAGGAAGTGGGGCAGTCAGGAAGGACAGCCCCCGAGCACCTGCCATGCACCATAGCCGGCGCTTCTCCCCTGCAGCGACCAAACCCCTGGAACACTAGGCCTCACTCCCTCAAAAACACATTGGTTCCGGTGATTCCAAAGTGTCCAGGCCCCGAGGAAAAGAAGAGCCTAATCTCTTCGTATTTAAGCTTTTTAGACAATTTCAAAAACATTTTATAGAATTAAGAGCATCATATGCTATTTTGTGCTGTATGCAGCAATGTAATACAGGACGCTACAAACCTACTTCTGCGTGAAGCATGGAGGTGGATTTATGGACACAGCTTGTTCTAGAGACAGCAGCCCATGTGCAAGCCAAAATGGGAGGTCCACCTTAGCACCTTTTTCAACCTGGTACAAAGAAGAGGAGTCAATGTTTTCATGTTTTCATTTGAAACAAATAAAAGATTTGTCCACAATGCAAGGCATCAGGTCAGGGTTCACCGCAAACACGACAGACAGGGCAATAGAACAAAATATTAGCACTGCAGATCAGTTTAAACAAGTAAATAGAATAGTACATAAGAAGCATCTCAGTTAACAACTAAAGTATCAAAACAATTCCATTCAGGAATTAGCAGGAGAAAAGAAGAATCGTTGGATTTGTCTTAAGCAGGTATAAGTACAGCCCAACAATAAAAACATTCAGCACATAGTTAATGTACAGACACTTTCCCCTTACACAGTTAGTTTCAGCACCAGGATCTAGCAGGCCGACGCCGTTTGCAGTTACTTGAAAAACAACCGAAATAGGCTGCAGGGAGAGCAGAAATACTCTGAGATGGCATACACCCGTTGAAGACACCGGATACTGAAGTGGCAACCAAGCCCTAAAGTGCAGCAACCAACGTTGAAGACACTGACCTTCTGCAATCGGCACTTAGGATCCCCCAATGCGACGTCTCCAAGAAGAAAACGACATCAAACGACGCTGCCATCGCACAACTGGATAAACGATTCTTTGGCTTTCGCCCGGGAGAAATCCATCCGGAATTATAGGATGCAAGGACGCCTCCAGCAAGGAGAAGTGAAGCCCGCAGGCGTCACCGCCGTCGAGCAGTGGCGACAAGCAACAGAGCATACCGCAGCTGTTCCAAATCCACCGCCCATTGGCCAAAGGGACTTACATAGTTACGCGAGGCGCTTGCCGATGGGGCAACTAATAAGGAAGCTGCCGGCCAACGAGCAGATTCCGTCCTGGATTTTTAATTAAGAAGCCAACAAAAATGGTTTCCAAGTACATGCAGGCAGTCATCTTTGTTTCTGGCGAGGGTGCAGTGCATGTATATTCAGCTATGATAATAACTCCATTGTACTAAGGCAATACAGAATCTCATTTTGAGATAGCTAAAAAACGTTCATAAAAAACACCCATCTCTAAGTGGACTCTGCAAAACCGTTTTGTTCTTTCTTAATGAAGAGGTATTGATCCTGCCTTTGTGCTAAACAATGTGTTAAACTCCATCCCTAAGGGGACCATTCTGATTGAGTTCGGCCATTCTTTCCAGTCAGAATTCCAAAAGGGCTGTATTTAGTTCGTTTACTATAACTTCATTCAATTTATTGACAGGCAGTCCTCCTGCTAGTTCGAGCAAAAGAATTCCAAAAGGGCACACTAGCAAATATACCATAAAATTGTCTACATATGACTCTCATTACTAAGACATTCAGATCTTCAACCCTAACCAAAAAACATTGCCTAGGTAGGAAATGAGGCAAATGGAGACCACTAAATGCGTATCCAGCCATTCACATTAGTATATTACAACTATAAGAGCCTCGCCTTTGATGTGAATCACTAATAAATTTATAAATGAGCCTCGCCTTTGATGTGAATAAGAGCATCTGAAGTTTTCAAATTAACATTGGCAACTGTATATAAAAACATTATAGCACATATTTTTATAGGTCAAAACTTTCTGTAAAGCAAGTGAAAGATATTCTGATATTGCAGAAAGAACAGAGCTGAATCCGCAGTGCAATATTTTAAAAAGAAATGTACAAAAATGGGTACAAACATCTAATTTTGTGTATGACTAAAGTAATGAGAAGACTTACAAAGGAACAATCTTGCATCCTAGCTCATAAAAGTAAGGGCACCGAACCCTCAGATCAACACAAGCCGCATCAGCTTGGACCTCCTTTCGTGTTCTGCAGCAATTATTACAACAGCCTTCATATAACAAAAACTGCAGAAAATTCATGATTCTGCAAAAATCAAACCCTTGAGAGCAATTTGAATATTCTGAGTAATGAACCTCGTTTTCCGTATCAAGAAGATTCATGTCTTGAATAGATTCACTCATTGAGGTGGGAAAACAGATTCAACGTATTTAATACTGTTTAGTGACAAACTACAGTAGATACAACTTTTTTTCTCGAAAGCGCAGGAGAGCTGCGATTCAGTAATTTAAGAAGAAAGAAGGGTTAAGAACCCTTTACAACTCACACCACACACCCCACAAAAGATGTCTGGTTACATTAGCGCCTATGTTAAAGACTTGAAAGTCAACCTGCAAGCTAATCATACCACCTAACCATCAGGAAGTGGGGCAGTCAGGAAGGACAGCCCCCGAGCACCTGCCATGCACCATAGCCGGCGCTTCTCCCCTGCAGCGACCAAACCCCTGGAACACTAGGCCTCACTCCCTCAAAAACACATTGGTTCCGGTGATTCCAAAGTGTCCAGGCCCCGAGGAAAAGAAGAGCCTAATCTCTTCGTATTTAAGCTTTTTAGACAATTTCAAAAACATTTTATAGAATTAAGAGCATCATATGCTATTTTGTGCTGTATGCAGCAATGTAATACAGGACGCTACAAACCTACTTCTGCGTGAAGCATGGAGGTGGATTTATGGACACAGCTTGTTCTAGAGACAGCAGCCCATGTGCAAGCCAAAATGGGAGGTCCACCTTAGCACCTTTTTCAACCTGGTACAAAGAAGAGGAGTCAATGTTTTCATGTTTTCATTTGAAACAAATAAAAGATTTGTCCACAATGCAAGGCATCAGGTCAGGGTTCACCGCAAACACGACAGACAGGGCAATAGAACAAAATATTAGCACTGCAGATCAGTTTAAACAAGTAAATAGAATAGTACATAAGAAGCATCTCAGTTAACAACTAAAGTATCAAAACAATTCCATTCAGGAATTAGCAGGAGAAAAGAAGAATCGTTGGATTTGTCTTAAGCAGGTATAAGTACAGCCCAACAATAAAAACATTCAGCACATAGTTAATGTACAGACACTTTCCCCTTACACAGTTAGTTTCAGCACCAGGATCTAGCAGGCCGACGCCGTTTGCAGTTACTTGAAAAACAACCGAAATAGGCTGCAGGGAGAGCAGAAATACTCTGAGATGGCATACACAAGCACCATGCAACAAGAGGATATAAAGCAGGCATCCTGAAGTACCTCCTCCTCCATGAGGATGTCATCGATGTCATAATAACCGGGCATCTCACCAAGCGCACAGGATCGCTGCTGCTTACTCTCAAATACTGCGACAGCTGTTTGTTGCGGCATGCCAAAGATCAGCGGATGGTAACTCGTATCAATAATAATTGCAGAGACTGGATGCGAGATTCGATTAAAACTGCAGTGGAAAAATTGCCCACTACAGGCTACAGGGTGTGCACCCCGATTGGGCGAATCCATGCGAACCCTCACCTTGCTTCAGCTGCTGACCAATGCATGAGAAAATCATAAGGAATCTAGAGCCTTACCGTGTTACAGGCGCGGGGATGCCGTCGCCCGTCGGGGAGGGCGCCGCCTATCGGGGAGCAACTCAGCGGAGGCGGCAGGAGCAGGGGCACCGAGCGGAGCTGGCGCGGAAGAGCAAGAGGCGCAGGAACGGCGAGGGAGCCCGCCGGAGCGCGGATCTGGGCGGCGGAGAAGGTGCTCCCGCTTGGACGGCTAATTTGGTTTTGGCGCCCTTGCTTCCCGCTCAATTTTAGTTGGAAAAGTCCCCTCAAAGGAAGTCTTCCACGTCGCTCGGCCCAGAAAGGTTTACTTCATATGCAGTTCAGTTTGTGGCCCATCCAGCCCATCAAGGGTGTGATTGGTTAGGTGTATTAGGCCCAGCCAGATCAGCGGGGTGCAAGAGTTGGCTGTTTGGATGTCTGATCAACGAGTTGGGCCTAGCTCTGCGGATGCAAATGGGGTTTCCCGTCACGGGTCTAGCTCGTACGGTGCTGCGCTTCCCCTCTGCTAGGCCATCTTCTCCTTGACTGAAACCGCGTCGCGGTTCTTGCAAAAAAGACCTCCACGTCACTTATCCCCTCTCAGCTGTCGGATCTCGCGGCGAACAAACAGAAACCGTTGGATGGCTCATTGGGATGTTTTCATCCAGGTCCTTCGAGAAAACTCTAGTATCAAAAACTCTAATATCAAAACAACATTCTCCTTATTTCTTTCTGATCCTTCCCTCGTCTCCGTCTCCACGCGGCCGCCGCTGTCGCTTCCACCATAGTCGTGCACCTGTCCTCATCGACTCCTCGATCCGCCGCCTTTCCTTCCCACAGCCACCGCGTACTCCACCTCTCACCGCCCTTGGCCATCCATGGGACTTCTTCAAATCCCATTCGGTATGCACGCGAAGGGCCTGCTGATCCGGATCTGCCCTCTCCTACCCGCGACCGGTCGGTAGTACTGTTGTTATCGCCAGTGGCGGAACTGAGGGGGGGCCGGCAGGGGCCACGGCCCCCCCTAACAAAAGAACTTTTTTTAATACCCCTTGTAAGTTCGTAACTAGCAGGCGCATGGAGAGAGCCTAATCATGTTGCACGCCTGCACATCTGACGTAAGAACAGCAATACAGCATGCTGCATGCGTCTCCGCTCAATCACACAGGCGCAGGCACGCAGCCCAATCACATTCACAAGGCGCGGCCCAAGCCCAACAGTCCAACAGCCTTACTGCCCACGTCCCAACAAACAAACGCTCTTACCCGGTCCTCGGTCCTTAAGAGTAGGTTTGCATACGTGTATTCATAGGGGTAAATATGCGTACGTGTGTGAGCGTATGTGTTGTACTATGTATAAAAAACAGACAAACGCTAGTCGTCGCCGGTGTTCCTAAAAAAGTATTAACATATTGTATTCATCTATTCTTTTCTTCGTGGACCGACGAATCGTAGTACTCTGTTCTTTGGAAACTATTTTCGTATTTTCTCTTTTATGTATTATAACTACGTGCATAATTAATTATTAAATTATCATAGTCATGGCTAGCTAGTATATACTTGAAATATTACGTCAAATTGTTAGATTTTTGAACCGGTAAATAATTGTGTGGAGGGTTGGCCCCCTTAAATTTATCTCCAGTTCCGCCACTGGTTATCGCCTCTCCCACACAGCTCTATAGGGCGGAGGAAAGGCCAGTTTGACACAGCTTTTGATTGGAATGGAGGCGAAGGTGAGTCCGGCAGATGGTTCGGAACAGTCCGCGGCTGTACAGACGACGGTGCCGGCGCGTCGCCTGCAAAAACGACGCTGCTCTCGGCCATGCTGCGACTGCAGGCCAGGTGCGTGGTTTGGCTTGCTAGCAAGTTATTCCGATGCGCATCATAGTCCCATGCTCTCTCTAACACACTGTTGGCCAATCTTAGATGACAATGGCTACGACAGTTTCATGACCACCACTTGGAACTTATCTGAACCTCTATTCCATCGCGCTGATGACCACCACTTGGAACTTATCTGAACCTCTATTCCATCGCGCTGGTGTACAGAAAGATCACATGGTATTGTGGTGGAGATATATATGCTACCAAACTGCAGAAGGACCAATAATTTCAGTAATCTCACTTTTCTATTTACAATAGTCTTCTCCATTTGGCTCCATGCCCTTCAGCTGTTTGATGAAATGCCAATGTAACACAATCTGAATTGATATTGTTAGCACTGCCTTTTTTTAATTCAATTTGAATCCTAATTGGAATATAATTAACTTTCAACTTTATTTGTTTCCAATTCCTTGTAGAAGATTCTCCAATGGCATGGCTACATGTAGCAGCATCTCTGCTTCCTCGGTGCATTATTGCAGTTGTGTATCACCATGAGCCATTATTGTCTTTGCCTGCTCTTCAATTTCAAATAACTGTTGGAGACATAATTAATTTGATGCAATTATTTTTCTATACAGTCTGATTCACACAACTACGATAGCAAGGGGCAAAATTCACTTAACAGCTTCACAAATACAACTTCAATTGGACGATAGTATTGTCTATCAAATGCACAAGATATGATCCTTGTTTTCTGATAAACTGCTGGTACAAAGAGAATAATGTTATTTAATATTGTGGATGGTGCGGCAACGCCGCGCCCAAAGTTCTAAGTTCTAATCTCAAACAACATCATGGTTTAAATGATCTAAAATACAGATTCATGATTTGAGAAAGAGCATTCTATTTAGAATACAGCTCATTTGTAGCGTGACACGTGTCCTTAAGTAGCGTGGATCACCCCGACGAACACAGACAGCCTAGATGTCTTTGTCATATATCTTCGTCATTCTAAGTTTGGATAAAACAATGAGGAAGCAACTGATGTTCCATTGGTCCAGTGCGCTTGGTACCGTGTAGGAGTGTACTCCTGGTGATCAGATCAGGCTTGTCACACAGCAAGCCTGTTTATTTTTCCCAAACAGGGCCACAAGATAATTCCAGCTGCGTTCGGCCTATAAGCACGAAAACAATTCCTAGATTACTAGAACATTGCACAGAATGGCCCAGTTGCAAGCGGGGCGGGTTGCGGTTGCCCGCCCCGCGTCCGCACGAGCCGTAAGCTCTGGTGCGGGCGTATGCGGCAGCATGCCCGCATGCTGCCGCTTACTTTTTGTGGACGATCGGCAGCCCGTGTGTCCGCGGAAAAAAATTCCGCCTCCGATGCGACACATTCTCCATCATCTCTGGCGGGTCCGCAACCCCTACGAGCCGGCGCCTTAGTTATTTAAACTGGACCGGATATCGGACCAATAAACCTCTCGGTTGACGGTTTGATTGGTCCAACCGGTCCGGTCCAACACGGTTCAAGTAGAATATGGATCTTCTATATTTCACCAACACAACAACAGTTTGATGGTAGTCCAGCTACGTACCCCTCCCAACGCGGATTTTTGGCCGCACGCCTCTATTTTTCTGTTTCCACCAGCGCCGGTCTGCACGGTTGGTTGCTGGTTTTATGTATAGTTTTAGTACTATTTTCTGTTTCCCAACAGCGCCGGTCTGCACGGTTCGGTTGCTGGTTTTATGTACAGTTGTAGTAAAAAACCGCGGTTCAACCGGAATATTACCGGTTCAATTGCACATGCGGTCTTTTAATTGAACTAAATTAGTAAGGCCTCCGGTTCCGGCTCAACCGATCGGACCGGCTGGTCCGGTCCGGTTCAAATAACTAGGGCCGGCGCGCGTGCTCACGGGGGCCGGAGGCATGGGTGCATCACCATTCTCCACACGAACATCACGTCAGCGAGCGCCAAACATGGACCCGATGAACCGCTCCATCGTCCCAGGCAATGCCACCGGCGCCGGCTTCTTCATAGTTCTCGGCCGCGGCGGCATGTGAGCCACACCTAACCTGGCGCCTCTATTTTTCTGTTTCCCACCAGCGCTGGTCTGCATGGTTCAGTTGCTGGTTTTATGTATAGTTTTAGTAAAAAACCGCGGTTCGACCGGAATATTCCCCGTTCAATTGCACAGGCGGTCTTTTAATTGAACCGAACCAGCAAGGCCTCCGGTTCTGGTTCAACCGGTCGGACCGGCTGGTCTGGTCCGGTTCAAATAACTAGGGCCGGCGCGCGTGCTCACGGAGGGGCCGGAGGCATGGGTGCATCACCAATCTCCACACGAGCATCACGCCGGCGAGCGTCGACATGGGCCCGACGAACTGCTCCATTGTCCCAGGCAAGGCCACCGGCGCCGGCTTCTTCATGGTTCTCGGCCACGGCGGCGTGTGAGCCACACCTAACCTAGGCAAGTCATGCATGGGCAACTTTGCGGCGCCGACGATACATGTCAACCGAATAGAGTGGCTGAATTGCGGAGCTACGTGGGAAAAAACCATTCGTGTTGATGTTCCTAGAATTTAACCATTTGTTATGCATGGGAAAAAACCTCAATTCTTATTTATACTAGCAAGAACGCACGTGCGGCACACACGTTTATTGATGACATGTAGGTAATAAAACAATGTTACTTTAGTGCAAAGCACTTTTAAAAATACTTCATATTCGCTCTCTCAAACATTATGTATTCTTAAAACTCATGATAGTTGGCATTTATTTATATGGAGAAAAACTCTCTAATTTATAGTCTATTAGCAATACAGGATAATTGTGTATAGACGTGGGTACAAATGTGGGTATATTTATGTGGGTCCTTTTTTGGGTGAAAAAAGTTTTGGGTTTCGAGGAGAAAATCAACACAGAAATGTCCCTCCCCCTCCCTTTTTCACCATTCATGTAACTTTCAGCCTGACGGGTGGGTCCTCTGTGAGGTGGGCCTAATCTTGGTAAGAATTGTTTTCAAATCTAATTCTCTTTATAGCATAGATATGCACCCTCCAAACACTCTTGGTATGGTGAAAAACGGAATCCGTTTGCTATTTCTTCCAGGGCCCACAAGCATCCTAATCCTAAATAAAATAATCAAGGGAAGCATAGTGGAAATAACACAATTTGATTTTGTACAACGTGTACATATGAATGTGTTAAATCATTAAATGGAACAGTTGCATCTTATCATGCTCTCTCTGTTTTTGCCCCAGATATTTTTTTTTACCATGCGCTCTCTGTTTTTGCCGCTGCTTTCATCATCGGATTGGGATCAGACGGTTCAGAAAAACAGGAAATGACATCATCACGACGTGGCATCATCTTTTGAAGAATACCGCGACGCGGTCTCAGTCGAGAGAGATTTGTTTATGTGTATAACCAGCTCTTCAGAGCAAGATGGTACTGCTACTAAGCTGGTACTGCTGCTTTTCCCTATTCCCCCTATTCCCACATGTTCTTCACAAATCTCCTGGTTTACCACTACCATCGTCATTACAAATATCCATTTCGCCTCATATTATTCTATCTGCTATACTGGCGCTCCACACAAATAACCGCTGAAGGCAAAGCCTTTGGATACAACGAACTAAGTTGACAACAAGACCTAAGTTCGGGAGGGTGATCAAGCCACACGCTATATATACTGCTGAACACATGTCTTCCACATGATATGTTTCACTAGCTCATGAATGCTATATATACAGAGGGTTCATAAGTCCACTAGTGTTTTCTGAATGCGTTAGGTGCATCCCTTTGTCATCTCGGACTTGTTGAGCCAAGACGGGTGCTCCTCACAGGTCATAACTCACTGCTAGTATCACAGTACAAAAAAAAAGAGCTTAAAACAGCCAATAGTTACGCTGATCACATGATGAATTGATGATTATAGGTAGGAGTATGTAAATTTAACTGGTATTCTGCTTCTGTAGAGTTTAGAAATCATACTTCGTTTTGAGACATTCAGAGCAGCTAAAAAAACCATATTGTTAAGGATTTTAGAGGAAATTACAAAAAAAAAAAATCGTTCCTTAGTTTTTTGACCTACTGAAGTGCGGATGAATGATATGAAAGATCACAGGTACGTCAAAGATGGAGCCACGCCAAGGGAAAAAGTTGTATCCGTCACGATAAAGGGATCATCATGTTTGTGTTTTGTCAAAAAAAAAACCTTCTATGTCCCGATGTCTCATGAAGGGGCCTCTACCTATTGGTTAGAGTGTTTGAGTAGCACTCAGTAGATCTGAGTTCAATTCCTAGCGGAAGTGAATTTACGGGACTAGTCGAGGTTAGGTTTTTCTAGATCAGAAGAATGTTGCTTCTTCTTAATTAAAACCATGGGAAGGTTTCAGCTATACTAGAGGTTAGTTGGAGGAGATCACGACAGAAGATGAATGATGAAGTACATCAGCGCATATTGTCTAAAACAGGCTAAGCCTAGCTCGCTAGCTAAAGGAGCACGAGAGTGGATTGGTAGAATCAGTTGCTACTCTGTTTTTGAGGAATAAGAGCAACTCAAACAATTCCCATTTCCCCTTTCCCTTTTTTCTTAGTATAGGGGAATCCCCTTTCAGATTTTTAGGATATTGGGGAGATGGTTTTCAGCAGATCTCTTTTCCCATTCCCCTTTCCCTTTATTTCTATCCCCACTTACAAATGGATCCCATGTGTCAGTGGATAAACCAATTTTTCCCTTCTACGATGCTCTTCTCTCCCTCGGTTTCTCTCTCGCAGTGCGCGGCAGGTGTGGCGGTGCGCAGCCGGGCGAACCTGGGTAGGGCGGCGGCGCTCGGCAGGCTTGGTGCGGCAGGTGCAGCGGTGCTCGGCGGGTGGGCGGGCGCGCGCGCTGGGGTTCGGTGCAGCGCTGCGCGACAGGTGGCAGTGCTAGGCGCGGACGGCGGAGTAGTGGCGCGGCGGGTGGCGGAGACGGGCCACGGCGGCGTGAATCCAACGCAGCGTCACAATCTTAGAGGCAGTGGAGCAGCGGCGCCAGCGGCAACAGCGCAGTCCCAAACGTCCAACAACTGGGCTGTCGTGTCCCCGACTACCTCGGACTCCGACCACGCCACCTCGTTTCCACTCCACGAGGCCGTTGCTGCCGGCGAGGTGCGGTTTGTGCAAGAGGAAGAAAGGTTCTCCACCGAGGGCAGGGGGCGATGCAGCTCACCGGCGCAAGGCTGTAGGATCTATGATTACCGACTAGAGGGGGGGAGTGAATAGGCGGTTTCAAACTTCAATCACAACACTAGAGAAATTTAATTAGAACCATAAGGTGAATTAAATCACTAGCTATTCTAAGCCTATGTTGAGGGTTTGCAACCTAGGATGACAAGATACAATTCAAGTTCTATGTAAATAACTTTGTCGGGGACAAACCCAGGGGGTCCCCAAATCATCGGGGTAATCACCCTCAAAAAACGTTAACCACGAAGGGCCGAATCGCCGGCAGCCCGGAAGGGCCACCAGGGCAACGCGGCCCGCCACAACTTACGGCCCAAATATAGCCGCCCGAGCTCGCCTGACAAGGGGACCCAGGTGGCGACCTCCGTCTCCGCCTCGCTCGAGGGCTGCGTACCCCCTCGAGCAGGCAAGACAACTCCGCCTCGCTCGAGGGCACCCCTCTACTCAACGCGGCGCGCCCCGGCGCCCCGCCCGACAAC
>OAMR01000275.1:1637141-1656864 GCA_900205405.1 Echinochloa crus-galli | reverse complement strand
CCTTTTTCGAAATCAACCCGCGGTCCAGATCTATTCAAAAATAATTAGAATTAGGTCCTGATTTTTACAGAATAGCCCCTGTCTTGTTTAAAAATAGCACCCGAGGTCCTGTTTAAGTTATTTTACGCTTTAGCCCTCCTCTTTTAATATAAAATTATGTTTTAGCCCCTGAGTTTTTGCAAATAGGCCCCTAGAACTTTTAAAACCTTGCCAGCAAGCCCCTGAACCTTAGAAAAGCCATATCTTTCTCGTTTTAGCTCCGATTTGAGTGATTTTCGCGCTCACGTGTTCGTAGCAAAGCGTAGATTAGTTTCTAAGCCTTCTTTTGTTCTGTTTTTAATGTTTGGTGTACTGTTCTAATAGATTAATATTGTTTGCATGTACTGGCTTGTGTGGATGCTTGTGTGCTGATATATGAGTCCAGTCGGTGAGCCGTACGCGTTTGAGTTCGAGGGTTATGAGGAGCAGGACCAGCAGGAGCAGCAGCAGCAGCAGTTTGACGAAGGCAAGTACAGCACGGACAATCCTTGCTACCAAAATACACCTTTACATTATTTACTGCATATGCATGTGTCTAAATTATCCCTATTAAGGTTGTACCTAGCTTTGTTTATCCTATACCTTTATTACCCTGGGTTATTGCATTTGGGTAGAACTTTGCTAGGCGCAGCTACTGTCAGCATTGTTTAACTATTAATCTTGACTTAATGGTTCACTTCAATGTTAATGGTAAAACTTGCTTTTTAGCAACATGGATCAGGGAGCTAGGGCGTACGCTTCATGCTTGGCCCTAGTGTCTCTCCGTAAGGACTGGTTCTTAAAGCGGCAACCCAGGAACCTGTCGCCACCGCCGGAACTATAATGGCTCTGGTCTTGGACAAGTAACATGTACGGCTCTAGCTTGACAGTAGTTACCGACGGGCCGACGGCGTTATGGGAAGCATGGGTGAGAGTATGGTTTGATCCACCGAGGACGGAGTATCCGTTGGCTATGTCCCCGTGAGGCACAGTCCCGTGTTGGGAGCCACCGTATGGCGGGGGCTCCACACGTTGCGCTATTTATTTTGTTGTTGTTGATACAGCCGTGTCAAGCCTTTCTTTTAAGCCTTCATTAACTGTGTTGTACTTGCTAAGTAAGACATTTACTTACTCTTGCTATTCAACAAAATCCCGGATGGGTAAGAGATGGATTAGATGGTACTGCTGCTGTTGAATTTCCATAGGATCTGCCATTCTACTAGCTGTGCTCAACCAGTCGGTGTCCCCGTGGGTTATGGTTATCGGCTTCGTCTACGTCTTCGTTTAGAGAGAGTTAATAAAGAGACTTCCGCTGTTTTATTTAGTTATTTGAATCAAACTCTGATGTAAAACCATTTTGTTCGCGCATATGTACTCTGTTTATCATATTTGTTAACTATATGTGTTCTGTGGACTTCCTGGGCACACATATAGTAGCATTCGGGTTTCTGTGTAAATCCGGGTGTGACAACTAGGAGAACTGGGATAACTCTATTGTCTTAGCTTCGGGATAGGGAACCGGTGAACACACAGAAAGGGATGAGAAGGGGTGCCACTATTTCCCGGGCTGGGGGGATCCTACGGACCGGAACTAACGTGATGGGCTACGAAGACCGAAAGGCCTGTCACCATGATGAGGACATCCCAGGACACGATTTGGCCAGGCGCACGACAGTGTAGGCGGCAGCCGTGAAATGGTTTGGCCAGGCGCACGACAGTGTAGGCGGCATGTCGTGGTCCAGCGGGAGCATGGTTTGGCCAGGCGCACGACAGTGTAAGCGGCAGCCGTGTGCACGCGGTTTGGCCAGGCGCACAACAGTGTAGGCGGCAGCTGTGCATGTCCGAATTATACCACCTTGCTTAGTGAAGGAGGAGGAAGCCACCTTAAAAGGGAGAGCCACCCCTCCCCTATCAGACTAGTCTTTTAGGTGGATTGGGCCTTTCCTCGAGTGGGTGTGCCTAAGAACTGTTGGGGTCCGGGCAACCTTAATTTGTTGGGCCTCGGCGACTGTAGAAAAAGTTTAAAATACGCACGTACTAGAAAGTCTCTACGAACATACTGGTACTAGTAGGATCCTTTTTTCACAATATACAATTAATAACTACTCCACTGAGAGACCTGAAAACAGACCATTATATAGAGGAGATTAAATAAAATATTCCATGACCTTGACCTATCCGCTAATGTGACCACTTGCACCGCTTCTTCAGTACTGAATTTATTACTTACTTGAATTGGTTGCAGGTGTCGAGGCCATCGGCGTGTGCTACGGCATGAGCGCCAACAACCTCCCTCCGGCGAGCACGGTGATCAATAAAGACAATAAGATAAAGATAACTATATTGATAACTGAAAGTCTTACAAAAGGAAAAGTAAGAGATACAAGATAACTATACCAGAGCTTCTGAAGATGACTCTGGAACCTCCGAGGCAAAGCTCGACTCAACTCTAACTCCCAACTAAACTATCCTAACTCTACTAGAATGAAAGTGGAAATGAGCGCCTTGGCTTGGTGTGTGTCAAACCGGTGCTTGGACACCTCCTTTTATAGCAAGTGATGGCGGTTGCATGGAGTAACGGCCAAGGGGGGCTGGATGGCGGTTGCCGGCCACTTCGACCGAAGGAGGCGGTTCGGCCGAACCAGGGGGTTCGGCCGAACCCTCTGATCCACCGACCTGGCCACCAAGGGCCAGGATTGCTCCCCTATGGCGGTTTGGTGAAGTGGGGGCGGTTCGGCCGAACTGGGCTTCCAGCCCAGAACGCCCCCCATGCACCGCCTTTGCTTCTTGGACCTCCTGGGCTGCTTGTATGTGTTGGTCTTCGTGTGTTTCTGGCCCAGAGGTGACGTGGCAGTGGATGAGGTGTCTTGCACGGTCGTCGCTCGGTCATTGCTGACGTGGACGGCTTCCGGTTGTGCTTCGCTGCATGCACGACTAAGGGGGATAACCGGCCGAACGTGTCGTTCGGCCGATTCGGTCATTTTTGGCCCCAATAGCGCATCTTTGTTGTAGTTGTACCTGCACAAGTGTCACTCACCAAAACTCGTGGAACTTTATTAGAAACAAAACCTAAGTACATGGAATGTTGCATAAAATCTCATTTATTCCCGAGTATTGGTGGTCAGATTTGGGTTGTAACGACCGCCAACACCGGCTCACGAATAGAGGAAAGGGCTCGGCTGCGACTCACCATGGCATGGTGTAGTTGATCACGGCAGCTCGGTGAAGGTCGCGGTACGGTGCGGACGGTCGGGCTCGCGGTACTCTTGGTCGACGGTGTCCTCTCCTTGCTCGGCGGCGGCGGCACTCCTTCTTCCATGGTGGCTCGACGCGTCGACGGCGGTGACTCCTCCTCGGCTCCTTCCCCTTCTCTTCCCCGACACCTTCTCCTCCTCTTCTCCCCTTACTTCGAGTGGTGGCGGCGGCGGTTTGGTGGAAGGAGACCCCAGCGGGGCGAGAGGCGGCTAGGGTAGGGAGCAGCGGCCGACGGGGGCTTAAATAGGTGCCCGGGCTAGGGTTTGCGCCAAGGGAGCGGGCGCGGACGGTCGGCGTTTCGGCGCCCGTGCCCCCAGGCCACGCGGCAGCATCACGGCGGGTGAGCGACGCATTTGGCGCGGGGCGCCGGCGCGGGGCGCGGCTGCATGATCGGTGGGGGAGGGGATGAAGAGAGGTAGGGTAAAGCTGACAAGCGGGGCCCGCTTGTCAGTGAGAGAGAAAGAGAGGGAGTGGGGGCGCGATAGGAAGCTGGGCCGATGGGGTTGCTGGGCCGGCTTGGTTCGGATGTGGGTTAGCGGGCCGCGGGGGTTGGGTTAGGTTAGCTGGGCTGGGTTTGGTAGCGGGTTTGAGCCCAAGAGGTGTTAGGGGCTTTAGTCAAAATGGTCAAACAATTAAACACCAAGAAAACCAAATAAGACCCAAATCACAATAAGGCAAAAATACAACTTAATTCCATTTAATGTCTATTTAATCTAGGAATTTAGGAAGGAAACATGAAGACACTCTTATGATTTTCTAGCTAGCAGACATTCCACAAAAAGTTTTTGAAACTCCACATTTTTGCACATTAACATTCCGTATAAAAATACGGGATGTTACACCTTAGGAATGGGAGCTGGATACACCTAAACCCTTGGTTGTGACCCACAACATGAAGAAATATGGCCACCTGCTCTTCAATGTTAAAGTGGATTGAATCCTCGAACAAACCCCTACTACAGAAAAGGTCACACAGCTGGAAAAAGGGTGCCCTTTTCATCCAAGGGTGTTAATACATTGGGTGTCACTGGACTGATAGATAAAGGCTAGGTTTCTCTGTCTCTGTTCATCCCTCTAAAGCATTGGGCCATAGGAAATTGGTGGTCTATCATGGGCTAGACTCCTAAATCGAGCCATCAACCAAGCAGATATGACACCAACAAGAGCTGCCCCTATAATGATCATCTCACGACGTTTGGCAACATCATCATCCATGTCTAGGCACGAAACAAGAAGAGCTAATAGAACTAGAAACTGGTGGGTGTCATGAACAATGTTTCAATAATATGAAGCACGGCTATGACATGATAACATGGGCCACCCAATGCCACTACTCATCATTGACCAAAATGCTACTGCTCATAATATAAAGCCAAATCACATATAACATATCAGGCAACAGTATGATAGACAGACCAGATCTGGTCGCAAAGAAATCAACCAAACAATCTACACATACCGGCCAGATCTGGAAGCTAAGTTTCTACTCAACTAAACAAAGAAGGGTCTAGAGTTCGCATCACATCACAAATCTGGGCCAAGAAAGCAACCGAGCATATCTAGAACATAGGGGCTGATTGGTTGCCAGCAAAAGGGTCATATTCGAGTAAAACCCTAACAAATCTGCAAACAAAAGGCTACAGATTCATGAATGAGAGAGGGGACGAGGGTTGCATCATATCACAGATCTGGGACACAAACAATGAATCGAACAAACGAAAATACTAGATCTGCCCACTACGAAAGGGGATCGAGGGAGATGAAGAGAGGGAAAGAACAAACCACCGTAGTACTTGGGATGTGACGGACACGACGTCGATGAGGGCAGGGGCGACGTGAGAGTGAGAGCGAGAGCGAGAGCGATGGCGAGGGCGAATGCGACAGCGAAAGCGAGAGAGGAGAGCGAGCGCCGACCGGGGGCGTCGCAAATGGGAAAAGTGCTGCGGTAACCCTAATGCCGCCCCTGGTTTTATTCGGTGGCCAGCGCTGGTCAACTTGGGCCCACGCCTAAGGCCCGGTGGGGCGTAATGCAAGCCAGGCTAAGCGGGCAACGCGAATCCCACACGTTCCCGCTTATGCAGGTCGTACTGTGCCTTTTGGCCCTCCGGAGCCTGGCTAAGAACCCATCCAGGCAACCAATCAACCCACCCTTGGCTTATGGAAGTCTGGATAGCCCCTTAGTGCAGGCAACCAATCACCCCCTTAGGATTTGTGATTATTTTCTCGCTGTGGCTGCGCATGGAGCTCGGCCAATGCGGTGGGGAACACGAAGGGGTGGTGGAGCTCGATCACTGTACAGAACACATGGCTCGATCCATGTAATCAGGGGACGGTATGGAGAGATGTGGGTCACGAGGAGCGTCTGCAGAGCGTGCAACCACTGCGTGTTCCCACGTAAGGATGGAAACGGTAAAATGGTTATCCGAGTTATCTGCATTCGTATCCGTATCTGACGTGAATATGGATTTCCGTATCCGTATCCATTTTAATGTGTTATTCGAATCCAATTTCATCCGTATATGATCCATTTCCATCCTTACTCCCACAGGCCACCGCTCCCGCCGTCCGCCCGCGCGCCGACGCTCGGCCACGGCTCGCACAGGCGATTGGGGAGAGCTGACGCAGGTCAGTTTACCCACGAGGGACGATCTGCAATCGTCCTTGTTAGAAATCTAGGCATTTTTCGGTACATTTTAATTCCAGAAATTATTAACAAATTCATGACCATAGTGAGTGATCCAGTGAGAGCAAGGCATGTGCTAGTGTTCAGGTTAAATCTCAAATGAAACATGAACAGCAAGCATAACCAGAGAAGATTCAGTTTGTACCCAGGGACGGAACCAGAACCGGAGGCACCGGAATCGCCGTTACCAGTCATTGTGACTAGCCTGCTTGAAGTAGTCGATCAAATTCGAGGTAGTGGCGAGGCGATGCAGTGAAGTCCCTCGAACGGCCTCCGGGATGTAGTCGTTCGCGTGATGGAGATGACGTAGTCGTACAGCTTGTGGTTGCCGGGTTGGTTGAGATGGCCGCCGGGAAGTAGACGAAGTAGTCGTTCACAGCAGCGAGCAGGCGCGTACGAGTACGCTCCCCAAAAACCTTATCGCCTGCCTATCCCGAGCAGGATCTCAGGGTAGACGGGGTTCGGAGGCAACTGCTCACGCAAGTAGAGTGCGCACAAAGCTTGCGTTGGGAATGCGAGAGAGCGGCAAACAACAGGGAGAAGAGAGTGGTTTCCTGGAAGGAATACCAGAGAGAGAGCTATCGAGTTATGTCTCGCCTGGGAGGAAAGGTCTCCTCTTATAGGCGCTCAGGGAGAAGGAGAGGATGAACCTGGACGCGTTCAGTAGGGCAGCAATGACCATTATGCCGTCAGTTACTAGTCAGCCCAACGGTTACATTCTCTGAATAATATCAGTAACGACTATGACTTAATGACTGTCATTAGTGGCAAAACGTTCATCACACAGCACATGCAGAGCGGCTCGGCTCGGCTCGGCTCGGCCACGGCCACGGCCACAGCTCGGCGAGGCGAGAGAGCGCGCGAGCGCGCGTGTGGCACGCCCTTCTCCTTTTACCAACTTCACAAGTGGTCCACCTTTGGTCCACCATTTAAGTTAGTTAGGATTCCCTTTGACTCTCAATCCGGGATTTATACCCCAAGCATTTATTAGTGGACCTTTAATTTCTTTTGATTAATTGAGATGAAAAATGGGCCAATGGCCCAATTAATCAAACAATCCCCACCAAGAATTTCAAGGTTCACAACAAATGCCCTCGACTCAAATGTTGTTTTGATATACCGGCTTAATGTTGAAGACTGTTAAGTTGAACATCCACGTGAGGCAAAAGCTACACTCATTCACAACTGACCAATGGACTATGCCTTGAATTGGCAGTATCGTGCAAACAAGCTTGGCTAGAGCCTCTTACCAGTACTAGGCTGCTGTAAGCATCCCCTCGGGTTGGAGCGTATAAGTCATACTCCGTGCCTTTCATGGGTGTCTAGAGATTACCCTATCTCATAGATTGTGACCAGCAATCGGACCCATATAGGTGTAATCCTTTAAGATGTTCTGTAGGCCAACATCTTTGCTCCTCACTGAGCCACTACCTTCTTCCAAATATCAGTATGTCATCCACATACAGACAGAGGATCACTCCTTCGCCCCCACCATAGCGATAGTACACGCATTTGTCAGCTTCATTCACAACAAAGCCAACTGATGTTAAAGTTCTATCGAACTTTTCATGCCATTGCTTAGTGGATCACATTAAGATTTTCACCAACCTGCCATACAGTTTTAGAAGAGAGATGCATCTCTATCGGAATGAGCCTTTTACAAAGGTTCTCTTCTCTCAGTTAAACAGTAGCTTGTTTCACCATCCTGATTCACGAGATCTCCGATCACATATGACAGGTTACTACTATGGAATGACTTCAAGTGGGTCTCAAGCCCAACTCCCTCGATGCACCTTCTATCACATTGCGTGATAGACCCTTAGTACACTGATCTGCCAGATTATTAGATGTATGGACATAGTCCAATGATATTACTCCGGAGTTTCTCAATTTTCTGACAGTCTTCAGGCGCCTTTTCACATGCCTTGTAGATTTCATATTATCCTTAGAACTGTTTACCTTTGTTATCACAGTTTGGTTGTCACAGTTCATGGATATAGCCGGTATAGGTTTCTCTACAATCGGTAAATCCAAAAGGAGCTCACGTAGCCAGCCTCAACAGTGGCGGTGTCTAATGCAGTGAGTTCTGCTTCCATAGTAGACCTTGTTAAGATGGTCTGCTTGCAAGACTTCCAGGAGACAGCGCCACCTCCAAGTGTAAACACATATCCACTTGTGGCTTTAATCTCATCTGCATCAGATATCCAATTTGAATCACTATAACCCTCTAGTACCCTAGGGTACCCACTATTCATCTATAATATCAAATCACGTCAAATCTATCTCCTCATATATGGGACACTAAACGTGGGTAAATAAAAAAACCAAGTACATAGTTTTGATATACACGACGAGACGAATCTTTTGAGCCTAGTTAGGTCATGATAGGACAATGTTTACCACAAACAAACGAAATGTGCTACATGTCTTAACGTCCATCTGGTGAACGATAAGACCATGAGAAGCTGCCAAGGAAAGTAGTACTCGAATAGTGGTTAATCGGGCAACCGGTGAGTAGGTGTCGAAGAAGTCTTCTCCTTCTTTCTGAGTATAGCCTTTAGCCACTAGCCTTGCCTTGTACTTTTCAATTGTACCATCAGGCCTAAGCTTTTTCTTGAACACCCACTTGCATCCAACAGGTTTGCACCCATGAGGACGCTCCACAACCTCCCAAGTACCATTAGACATAATTGAATCCATCTCACTCCGAACTGCTTCCGTCCAATAGTCAGCATCTAGAGAGGAATATGCCTCTTCAATGGTTCTCGGAGTGTCATCCACGAGGTACACAATGAAGTCATCACCAAAGGACTTTGCAATCCTCTGTCTCTTGCTCTTTCTGAGAGCTGCTTCATTGTCATCCTCCTCAGGATTTTCCACATGTGGTTGTTCATTGTGTTCTATCATAGTGGTGGGTTCTTTAGGTTCATTGTTAACAGACAATTCAAGACTAGATGTGCTAACTACCTCTTTCATAGGAAAAATGTCCTCAAAAAATGTAGTGTCTCTGGACTCCATGATAGTGCCAAAATGCATGTCAGGTACTCCAGACTTCACTATTAAAAATCTATAACACACACTGTGGAAAGCATAACCAAGAAAGAAACAATCTACAATTTTAGGTCCTAATTTACGTTTCTTGGTTATAGGCACATTCACTTTGGCCAAACAACCCCAAGTTCGTAAATATGAAAGGTTTAGCCTTTTCTTTTCCCACTCCTCGAATGGTGTTATCTCTTTGTTCTTCATGGGAACACGGTTCAGGACATGACATGTAGTCAATATAGCCTCACCCCACCATTCCTTAGAAAGTCCCGCTGTGTCTAACATGGCATTAACCAAATCAGTTAGAGTGCGGTTCTTTCTTTCGGCTACCCCGTTTGACTGAGGTGAATAGGGAGGCGTCCTCTCATGAATTATTCCATGTCCCTCACAGAACGCAGTGAAAACATTAGAAAAATACTCTCCACCACGATCAGACCTAACTCTTTTGATCTTTCTCTCAAGTTGGTTTTCTACCTCAGCTTTATAGACTTTAAAATATTGCAACGCTTCATCTTTAGACTTTAACAAATAAATATAGCAAAATCTAGTGCAATCATCTATTAGAGTCATGAAATACTTTTTACCACCTTTTGTCAACATGCCATTCATTTCGCACAGATCGGAATGAATTAATTCTAGAGGTGCCAAGTCTCTCGCCTCAGCCGCAAAGTGAGGCTTGCGAGGTTGTTTTGATTCAACACACACATGGCACTTGGAATTTTTGACTAAGGTAAATTTCGGAATTAAACTCAAGTTTGCAAGACGCATCATACAACCAAAATTAACATGACAAAGTCACGAAAGCCAAACATTAGACTCATCAGTAACATTTGAAACATGGTTCACAACTTTATTACAATCATCTGACAAAGAAAAGCGGAACAAGCCTCCGCTATCATAGCCCTTTCCAATAAAACTTCCAAACTTAGAAATTACACATTTATTGGATTCAAAGACTAACTTAAACCCGTCTCTACACAGTAGAGACCCGCTGACTAAGTTCTTCTTGATGGTGGGGACATGCTGCACGTTCTTCAGTCGAACGGTCTTTCCCGAAGTAAGCTTCAGATCGATCGAACCAGCACCAAGAACACGCGCATGCGATCCATTCCCTATCAACAAGGAGGAAGTCCTGCCTGCCTGGTAAGAAGAAAACAAGGAAATATCAGCACAAACATGAATATTAACACCAGTGTCAATCCACCACTCAGGTGAATGAAATACTGAAAGAACTGTAGGTAAAAGATTACCGTACCCCGACGTTCCACCAGTCTCACTAACAATCATGTTGGCACTGTTGCCATCTTTCTTATCCTTGCGATCCGGACACTTTGCAGCAAAGTGTTCGGTGCTACCACAGCAGTAGCACTTCCCAGTTAGCGCCCTCTTTGGTTTGAACTGAGCCGTCTGCTTAGCCTTTGTTTGGTTCTGATGCGGCTTGTTCTTCCTATTGTTGGACGCATTGTGGTTCTTCTTCTGCACCATATTGGCACTAGAAGATCCAACAATCCCTTTACCACGTTGGTCCTTTGCCCTCGCCTTCTCTTCAACATCAAGAGTGCCAATAAGATCGGCGACAGTAAACTCCTGCCTCTTGTGTTTCAGAGAGGTTGCAAAGTCCTTCCAAGATGGTGGTAACTTGGAGATAATACCTCCAGCCACAAACTTGTCAGGCAACTTACATGGTGCATCCTCACTATAGTTCTCAAGATCTCTAGCCAGCGCCTGAATCTCATGGGCCTGCTCTACCACAGGACGGTCTTCAATCATCTTGTAGTCATAGAGCTGTTCCATGACATACAGCTCACCACCAGCATCAGAGACCCCAAACTTAGCCTCAAGCGCATCCCAAACTTCTTTGCCACTTGGCAGCAAGAGGTATGTGTCCACGATGCTTTCGGCCAGAACACTCAAGATGGCACCTCTGAACAGGTTATCAGCCGCCTCGAAAGCCCTCCCCTCCTCAGGAGTTTGCGTTTCGGGCTTCCCCTATGTGACATGCATGATGTTCATGGCCGTCAGCCACAACGTGACCTTCTGCCGCCAACGCTTGTAATTTGAGCCATCGAAAACATTTGGTTTGATTGACGCAGCAAAACTAGTTATCGAAAGCCTATTAATAACATAAGGTTTTTGGATTGTTAGAAATCTAGGCATTTTTCGGTACATTTTAATTCCAGAAATTATTAACAAATTCATGACCATAGTGAGTGATCCAGTGACAGCAAAGCATGTGCTAGTGTTCAGGTTAATTTTCAAAAGAAACATGAACATCAAGCATAACCAGAGAAGGTTTAGTTTGTACCCAGGGACGGAACCGAAACCGGAGGCACCGGAAACGCCGTTACCAGTCATTGTGACTAGCCTGCTTGAAGTAGTCGATTAAATTCGAGGCAGTGGCGAGGCGATGCAGTGAAGTCCCTCGAACGGCCTCCGGGATGTAGTCGTTCGCGTGATGGAGAGGACGTAGTCGTACAGCGTGTGATCGCCGGGTTGGTGGAGATGTCCGCCGGGAAGTAGACGAAGTAGTCGTTCACAGCAGCGAGCAGGCGAGTAGACGAACCTTATCGCCTGCCTATCCCGAGCAGGATCACTGGTCGCCTGGGAGGAAAGGTCTCCTAGGCGCTCAGGAAGAAGGAGAGGATGCAGCAGGGCAGCAATGACCATTATGCCGTCAGTTACTAGTCAGCCCAACGGTTACATTCTCTGAATACGGCTATGACTTAATGACTGTTATTAGTGGCAAAACGTTCATCACACAGCACACGCAAAGCGGCAGCCACGGCCACG
The DNA here is from genome assembly GCA_900205405.1 of Echinochloa crus-galli. Classification (NCBI taxonomy): domain Eukaryota; kingdom Viridiplantae; phylum Streptophyta; class Magnoliopsida; order Poales; family Poaceae; genus Echinochloa; species Echinochloa crus-galli. Next base: position 1,645,073 of record OAMR01000275.1, on the reverse strand, counting down.
GCGAAGCGAGCGAGCGCGCGCGTGTGGCACGCCCTTCTCTTTTTACCAACTTCACAAGTGGTCCACCTTTGGTCCACCATTTAAGTTAGTTAGGATTCCCTTTGACTCTCAATCCGGGATTTATACCCCTAGCATTTATTAGTGGACCTTTAATTTCTTTTGATTAATTGAGATGAAAAATGGGCCAATGGCCAATTAATCCAACAGTCCTTGCGCTGGGGGAGGGTGCTGCGGTGCTCGGAGGACCAGGAGGTGTGAGAAAGAGTACAGATGAAGAGGTAATGCGAGCGGACTCTAGATTCTTCCCATTGTAGATTTTGTTTATCGGGCAACCAAATCTCTGGTTAACACAGTGGGCCGTTCCGTACAATATCTTTCACCAATGGAGAGCACCGTAGATCAAGCATCTGATGGAGTAAATTATTTTCACTTTACATGGACTGCTTAGATGTCCGCCGCACCCGCCCGGTTTCATATTAAGGAAAAAATGGCCACCGCCCGCTGCCGCTCGTCGTGCGCGCGAACATGTTTTAAAACGGAAAAACGAGCTGCGCACGGAAGCTAATCGTGGGAAAAAAAATAGAAGGTTCCAGGCCTAACATGTAGAAACTGACCAGCCCAAAATGAAGAAAATAAATCAGAAACCCTTGGAGATACCGAAGCATTCCAAGATGTCACGGCTGCGCCGATGCCAGTTCAGAGGCGCATCGCTGCAAAAGGCCATGGAAATAAAATTCAATTGTCCAGACAAAATTTTGACAAAATTAAGAGTAAAGACAGCATGAGTGAACTGGAAAATGCAGGTACAGATTCCTTTTTGACCCCTAATCTCTTTGCTTGCAAATTTGAGCAGCAATCATTTGACAGAAATTCCCAGAACTAGGCACAAGTGTTTTAATGGATCACTTATAGAATTATGGTGGCATGAACATATTTCTTGTTTGCCTGTTTTCATCTGCTTGCATCTTCAGCAAGAGAAATTAAATGCTGAGTACAGAGATTTGTCTATTCTTGTGTCAGATTTGACCTTCAGATTTAGATATGTACCTAAATAAAAAGACAAAAATAGATAAAAAATAAATGCAAATATAGTGAACCTGAAAAACATAACCTGCCATAAGTTGCAACAGGTTATATATGCAGCTGATAAGTTCACAATTTGTTGTATTACTTGATAGAAAACAATCTGTGTGAACCTAGCTTTGTATATGTTACAGTTTTGTAATTGAAAAAAATTAGCATGGAGTAAGATATGAAAAAAACACTATGTGAATATAGCACATAGTTACAATCATTCATGAACATAGCATATGTGAACGTAACACATAGTTACATTCATTTCATGAAAAAAACATATGCGAATGTAGCACATAGTTACAAATTTTGCAGATTTGTAACAACCATTCATGAACACTTGACTGAAGAAGAAAGTACAACTCAAGAAGGCAATCCTAGTTCCATTATGACAAAGTTACACTCTAGCTACCCACTGTATTTTCTAGCTAGTTACTTCATGTATGGAAGTTACTTCCTATATGAAAAAGTTACTTCATATAAACAGTTCTGTTGTCCAGCTTCAGGGATGGGATTATTTGACTTTAACATGGCTGCATCAGAAAATGATTGGGAACACCAGCAAATTGAAAAAAGTTCAAGTCAGTTGTCATTTGAACAAGAAGCCGCGGGTTTAGTTTATAGGACTACTTCACAAAACACAGGGAGTACGATGTTGTGCGCGAATTGAATGCTAATGGAGAAACATTACAAAGTGAGAAATCAGATGATGATGATGATGAGATTCAGTCTCAGAATGTGTCGTGTACACCCCAAGATCCATTTGCATTGTTCACTATAGTTTATGATTCGTGGCAGGAAGCTAAGGCTTGTTACAGCAAGTATGCCAAGTGAAACGAACAATGTTATATTTGTGTGCAACAAGAATGGCTCCAACCGGGTCAATAGTGAAGGTCTTGTTGTGAAGCAAAGGAATAGGAATAGGAACAAAACAGAGAAGACTGGTCGTATGGCACGGATGAAAGTGAGTAAAAGAGGGTGCAAATGTCATGTTACTACCTTCCACGAGGACCTTAACCACCCTGTTTGTGAGAAATTTCAGCTAAAAAAGTAGCACTTTCACACTCGACACATGCAACACGCACGCCGCTCTGCTCAAGCAACAAGCGCCAGGAGCTTTATGCTGGATAGTTCGCAATATATGATGCTACTGGGATGCATGACGGCGTATTGATGTCGCATCAGTACACATTCTGGGTGAGAAAAGGGTCCGTGTACATTTGCGATGCACAGAAGCATCATCTGACCTCTGATGTTATTCACTCCATCCATCCGTTGGTCTTGGGCTCGTCCATTGCAGCATATGTAACTTTTTTTTGAGTTGTACACATGCAAGGATGGTGCATCAAGCTATGTTACCTGATAGTAGGCTTTTACGTTCAATGCAATTAGTTTGGTGGCCCAATATTTTAGATCCAGGCAGTGGTAACAAGACTAGCAAATTGAGCAAAACGCACGCTGCAAATTACTTATCGGAAAAACAAATAACAAAAACATATGCATGGATGACTCTACTGTTCGTACGAATACAATCAATCAATAGTGTGAATGCAACATAATTCCTCCCTTGTTAAGTATTTTTATGTAGCACTATCTCCGTTCTGAAATATGTCTAGTTTAAGATAAACTATTTTTTTAGTTCAAAAGTGAATTAATTTGCTTGTCCTAACATTATATATCAGGTAACAAGCTGGAATGCTGCACAACAACTACATCATCAGTTTGTGAGTCTTTTTATCAGTGATTATAGGATGTCTTAGCTATATGTCCTTTTAGATGTGTGCTTTTCTTTGTTGTGGTGTAGCTATTTAGCTATATGTCCTTTTAAATTTAAGGAATGTCCTTTTTAGATGTGTGCATCTATACGTAAGAATTGTAGACTGATGCATTCTTAGTTGAGGATGACTGAAGCCGGAAATAAACTTTTCATCGTCTAAAAAACATAGTGAGTAAATAAAACTATTATGGAAATTAACAAACTATATTCCTTTAATTTAACATAATCTACTTATTGGTTAATTTCACTAAGCTCAATCAACTCATGGATGACATACATAAAATCGATTCGTATATGTATCGAATAAAAACGGTACAGCCATATACCATACCAGAGATATGCAACTTGATCTGTAACGTGGATTATGACAATAATTGATAAAAAGTGAAGTTCCTACCTACTTATAATTACTTCATATATACTAGTAAATATGCCCGTGCGTTGCAACGGTAATTAACGATGTTTCTATAAAGTATTTCTTGGTATTATATTGTATAGTTACTCCTTTTGTTGGTGATGGTATCTTTTTAGTTTTAATCTTTTTTATATTACTTGCCGTCCCATGTCCGCTAAAATTTGATTTGATAGAGTAATTTCTACTGTCCGCACAAATAGTCTAAATATAGTCATTGTGCTATAATTGACAATAACCATATTTTTAGAATAAATTAGAATGTATATAGCGCTTGATGTACGGATGGTCAACATAGAACACTTCAACACCATATAGAACACCTAGCCATTTAGAATATTTTAGAGCCATTTAGATGATTAAACCAGAGGACAATACAGTGATAAATGAATTGGAAATTAATCACGTAGGAGCCTTGGTCGACACCTCACCTCCCTGTTCTCCCCCTTCTGTTTTAGTCCTCCCCTGCTTTGACGCGTGGCTCGTGGCGTGGTTGAGCTCAGCACCATCCCGTTTCCACCACGCCTGTGTCTCATTTTCTTGTTTCCGTGTCTGGTCTCTCCAGTGCTCCACCACTATGAATACAGAGTAGCAACCAGCTGAGCAAGTACTAACAGCTCACGGTGACAGCTCCGGTGACGGCGAGCCAGCCTTGTCGTCAGCAGCAACAATGAGCTTGTTGTTCGGTGCGGCAGTAGCTGTGAGCTCCTGGCAAACTTGCGCAGATGATTCTTCTCCAATCTTTGTTTTTTTTTCGGCACGCATACTTCAATGATGGTGAGGCCCCGAGGATGATAAAGGTGCTCTTACGTGATTAATCTCCAATCTAGCACGAAGATGCCGCGTCGATTGAGAACCCGAGTTGCAAGGCCCATCGTTATCCCCTGTTGCCTCCATGGTCACCAACCTCTTGTCCCTAACACCGGGCGATCCCGTGTGTTTGGTTTGGAGACAGTGTAGGATGGGATGGTCCCGTCCCTGAAATCAGTCCCTGAAATTAGGGGCGGGATCGTCCTGTTTGATGTTTGGTTGAAAACGAAGGATCCATCCTAGTTTTCTGTTTGGTACAGGATCACCTGGATGGGACATACGACACCCTTCACACCGTCAAGCACAGTTACTTGTGGGACCCACGTGACCTCTGTGGGACCCATCATCATTCCCACCGTCTTTCTTCTTCCAGTCTACGCTGCGCCGTCCTTCTCAAGCATTACGTCGAACATGTCGCGAGCTTCAGCACACATCCACCCGACCACTGCCGCCTTGCTTGTGCTTGCTTCTCGCCATCCAGTGCCGCCTTGCTACCTCGCCGCCCCACTGCTGGTCGCTTCATACGGTGCCGCATCCTCCTCCAGAGTAGCTCGCCGGTGCCGCGGACAGTTCGCATCAGGTCCGGTCCAAGGTCGTCGTCGCTCGCCTCCAGCAGGCGGCCGCCCTACTTGCTCCTGCCGCGCACGCAGCTCGTTCGCGCCCGACGGAGAAGGACGGCGCCCCTGGCCGCGCGGCCTCCCTGCCGCCGCTTGCACCTGCCGCCTGCCGCCGCCGACGCCCCTCGCCGCGCGGCCCGCGACCTCCCCGCCGCGCCCGCCGCCGCGTGCACCTGCCGGACGCTTCCGTCGCCGCCCCTGGCCGCGCGGCTTCCCCACCGCGCCCGCCGCCGCGTGCGCCCGCCAGACGGCGGTACGGGATCGTGGGTTGATTAGTATGAACTTCAGGGGGTTTCCTAAAAAGTAGACGACCTACTTAAAAAAGCGTCGGTTAATTAATTGAAGTATTAAGGGTATTTTGTAAAATTACGACGTACCGCAGAAACAATCCTCGCTTTATAATTAGGTAGAGATAATAAAATGTGGATGAGTCTGTAATAATTTTGGAGTATGTGTTGGATATGTTTCAAATTCACATCCACAATAAAGGTCGGGCTTTTGCCGGAGCGCAGCGGAGGCCCGTCGCCAGAGGCTTGGGTCAGAGCGAAGTGGCCTAAACCTTGCTAGGGTTTCGTGGAGAGAAGTGATTTTCTCTTGTAAGCCGCCACGAGCGTTGTAACCCGACTCTTGAGATAATGAGATTGTTGTTGGCTGGTGCTCGTGGTTTTTTCCCCTTCGCATTGCATTGGAGGGGTTTTTCACGTTAAATCTTGTATCTCGCTGTGTTTGATTTTATTTTACTTCATCGTTATTCGCCGTCGCTCGTAACAATATGAAGCCGGAACTTTTTCATTATCTAAAAATATATATAGATGCCGGCCCCTTCGGTAGGGCTCTAGCTCCTCCATAAACGACTTCAGCTCTAAAAACTCTAGTAAAGCGGCTTCTTAGGTGGAGCTATAATTGTTTTAAAAAATATTTGGTAAAACGGCTCCTTCTAATTTTTTTCATGATACTGCTACTTGTCTCTTTCCACTGCTCACTGTTGCCCATCCTCCATTACTGTTTGACACTGCTACTCCGGCATCCTCCGCTACCCATTCCATGCCATGCGAGGACGAGCTGACAGACGATATTAGTGCACCAGCAATTGGCCTGTCGAGGATGGGCCTTGCGCCTCACCGGCGCCAGTCTGACGGATTACGCACATCATTGCAGAAATAGGGAGGAGCCAAGCGAAGCCACTGTTTTTTACTCCACCCGCTGGTACGAAAACGACTCCGTCTCCCTGGTGCCTCGCTCGAGGAGCTGTTTTCGACGATGCTGTTTGGTAGAGCTCCAGCAGGGGTGGTAAAGGGGCTCCTATATAGCTTTCATGTGCTAGTTAGGCAACTTGGCTTAGAGGCCCATTTAGGCTCAATATACTAGTACTACTTATGGGTATTCGTGCGCATTCTACACGAGACTTTTTTATACCATTGAAAACAAAGTCACACACGTAGCTCTTTTCGAATATTTTTTGGCACGAAATTTTATTAGCCTCCAACTGTTTAATATGATACTAGATTCAACATTTTTATCAACCTAATTCAACATTTTAACAATATTAGTTCAACATTTATAGAAAACTAATTCAACATTTTCTAAAAGATGTTGAAATAGTATATTACAAATGTTGAACTAGTCTGCAGCAAATGTTGATTTTCAAAAAACTATTTAAAATTATGAAGTATATTCAAATTGGAGCTTGTTTTGTCGTATAAATTCTAACGAATACCACAGTTCAAACGGATTTGAAAAATAATTTACAGTTTGAGAGAAAATTGAAATTGAAGATCAAAATCTAAATGGATTTACACGCGACCAGCTCATGCATGCAGCGCCGCATGCCGCCTCGTGCCACGAGCTGTCCACATGCACCTCTCTTTCGCAATAATCTGGTTCGTTCATATGATGTGCACCGATCTCAAACATTGAAAGCCATCTAGCTAAAAAAACTTCCGAAAGCCATATAGGATTCCCGGTGGTAAAGGGCCCTCACTTTTGTACTACAAATTTTAAAGATCGGGCCGGATTAGGGCCGGGCCAAAATAATACTAGTTTTTTAGCTAAATTTTGTTAGGGCCAAGTTTGATTGTGAAGGAACAAATGGGCCATGATCCGTGTTACCACCCCTACCAGCAGGAGACGGAGCTAGAGCCCTCCCAAAGGGTCCTAATTGTTTCCTGTTCTACGATTGGTGCAAATTTATACACTTTTAAAAGCTCTTGTGACTGAAATAAAGAGGATTGGTGAATACCTTTAGGTTACCAATTCACAGCCTTAAATACTTCTCCATCCGACCACCACTCACAAGGTCAATAGAACCTCCACTATAGCGTGATGGAATGATATGATAATTTAGCTGATGGGAGATAAAAACTGAGTGACTAAGGCACCGAGGTCGCAACAAAGCAGTCAGATGAAATCTTGATAAGAATGGAAGGTGTCAGGAAAGAACCTCGCACATCGTATGACTTGCAGACTTTGTTATCCACAACTATATCTCTCGGTATGCACACGCCACAATTCTTAATTGCCCATCAATGCCGAGTTACTTAGCTTGGCAGGGCAAGAAAATGGTTCCCCGCAGTGGTAGGACTGGTAGCAAAGTCAGCAGCTCGCAAAATGGACGATGTTGCCTGTTGGATTAGGAATGAAGAAAAGAAGTGTGATAAAGATTATTGAACGCAAGAATATAATTTCTTTATCAGTGGTGACAAGAGTGAATGTAAAGTAAATACATCAGCCTAACTATAACATATACTAGCAGAATAGGAGACACATAGATAAAAGGGGTTCAGTTATTCACTATTTAATTTTTTTTAACAAACCGCACAAGACAGTGCGTGTTTAATTGATATAGTAGAAAATACAAGTCTATGACCCTGTAAGACCATAGGCACGAAAATAAAAAAAGAAAGAAAAAACAACTATACTCGCCCGGTTGGATTGGGACATCAACGCGGGGTACCACTCAGAACCACTCGCCGGTTGGTCGGATTGAGTCATCAACACGGCCGCATTCCTACACAGCGGAGAAAAACTAAACCGCAGCTCCCTCCCACAAGCCGCACCCGTGCAGTCATCAAAACTCTGACATGATCCGACGCTGATAAAGAAACAAAGGAGGCAGACGCCTTCGTTGGACGTTGCAACAATGCAGGACCTATCCGACGGGATGAAAAACACCGAGTCTGAGCAAAACAACGCGCGGGAGGGCCACGGGTCATCCGCCGTTGGATGCCTCGCCTCTCTCGTGC
>OAMR01000275.1:1605203-1635310 GCA_900205405.1 Echinochloa crus-galli | reverse complement strand
GGGGGGCTCACCACATCCGCGACCGCTCCATGCTCCGGATTCGTTCCTTATGTTGCCGTCGAGATAGCGAGCATGGCCACCCCGCCCTCCAAGGAACTCACCTACAAGCCAGACCGTCGTCGTGGTTTGACATCACCACGTTGCTGCCTCCTGCATGATCGGCGCGAGAAAGCCAACACCCATGTGCATGCCTCACGACGGGATTGTCACCACAGTCGGGGCCACCATGGATAGTGGATCGCCGATGTTACCAACCGCACGGGATCTCTCGAGACGACGCCTCCAAGGAGGGTATGACGCCAATGGTGCCACCGTCGCTCGTTTAGAAGCTGGACCGGGTTTTCACCCAGAGATCTCATACAACAGGGTTGTAGCTCTACAATGAGGTCCCCAGGAGGGAAAGCGGCGTCCTTGGACGCCGCCGCCATCCGCCAGCAAAAGCTAGCGAGGGCTTTCACCCAGAACATCCAATCATCACTGCACGCGCACGGCGCAGCACATCGGCACCAACGCCACGACGACCCCATCCGAGTGGTGCCTCCGTCGCAAACCCACGAGCCCCGCTGCAGCCGCATCCCTCCGCCATCGATTCACGTAGCCGCCGCCCGTCACACCGACGAGCTCCCTCGCGAGCTGGCCACTGACGCCACCGTAGCCACAGGCGCGATACTATCGCACCGGCCGTCGCAAGCCGGCCGCTGAAAGCCGCGCCCACGCCGACGTCCTCGCTCGCCCAAGTCTCCGGCCACCACGCCCGCGTGCCGGCTCCACGCGCCCGCTGCGGCCACCGCCCGGCTTCCGCTACCACGGCCGGCTGTCCTCGCATGTAGAAGCCGCCGCCACCCACGCGAGATCCACGCCGCCGGCTCGTGCGCGGTGGCCGCCGATGCGCCGCTTCGGCTTCCCCGCATGCTCGGGCCACAAGTGCCGCCAGCCCGTGCGCTTGCCGCCGTCGCCTCCCGGCCGGCCGCCATTGCCTATGCCGCTGTCAGCCTCCACGGGGAGGCGCCCCCGCTCCCTCCAGACGATGGATCCGGCCTCAGGGATACCGGATCCGGGGGCGCAGGAGGCGGATCCGGCTGCGTGCACCCTCGCTGGCGCCGGCCACCGGAGCTTCCTTCTCCCACGACGACGTCTGCGCCCACCAGAGGGAGAGAGGATGGGAGAAGATGCCCCGCCACCGCCGTCCTTGCAAGCCGCGCAGGCTTCCGGCGTCCCGCTCGGGCGGCGGCGCGGCAGAGGAGGAGATCGGGGAGAAGGGGCGCCGGCTGTGGGCGGCGGCCGCTCGTGTTGCCCACGTGGGAGGGACGCGGAGGCAAAGGGGTATACCGCTTGACTTCTGTTTTTGGTCTACTACAACTATTCACTATTTAACACACCATCGTCATTTTCAAAGAAGAACATTATCACTCTCTTGCTCCTCGATCTCTTTCATTACCCTGTAGTAAGAGAGTGCTAGCACTCTCCTAGTGCGCAATGAATGTTGTGGGAAAACCAGATAGTATTTTGTTGTGCTTTAGAAGAGAAAATTAGACTTTTCATGTGAATGGGAGCCATCAGAAACTAAGCTACCCGCATGATACAGAGAGCTGGTTTTCACATTAGCGCGGAACTGATGAAGCCTCATTTGTTTCCCCGGTGTCTGCTAGTTTACAGTGGCTCTATATTAATTAGTTTGTAGTCTCATTACGTTTAGCAGGGAGCGGCACACGCTATGCCAATGTCGACGTGCACACGTCGTAATCATGGTCCATGGGCGTGGCTCACGTTCACAGTTGATCGAGTGTTGTCATTATAGTGGCCACTCTGCCAAATACGAATTATTCCATCAATCTTTGTCATTAAATTTTCCTGAAATATCAATTTCCACTTGCTCAAGCCATAAAGACTCGTAGGTACCTTGTTTCTATGACAATGGTTTTGGATAGAGTCATCGCCTTATAAAACATATTTCTTCTTTTGACCATATATATACATCCAATGGAACCACCAAAACGATACTACGAGTGATGATGGATAAATTGTGAAAAAAGGTGTGCCAATCACGATCGCAGTAGAATACATCTTTTACGAGAAAAAAAAGTTCTTTCATGAGAATGGAAGACATCAGAAAAGAAGCAGCCGAATTCTATTTGATTTGAACGCTCACAACAATCAAGCGCGGCCCTTTAAATCTCGCTGTTTTTTACATTACTGTAGGCTTCAATAAGTTTGCTTGGGCAGGTGCTACGAAGAAACAGTTCGTCAGTTCCATGCAATGCAAGCTGCAAGCTTTAGAAAAAACACAACAATGTACCTTCTTCAGCAGCGGGTTCAAGCGGTAATGAATTAAGCCATAGTTACAATGGTAGTGATTGACACCACGATCCACAAAAGTTGGAATCCAATTTGGAAGGTGTTTGTGACAGAGAACAAGTGAACAACTTCCCTGGTCATGAGGGACGCACAAATGACACGAAAGTGGCATAATAGGGATAGCCATAGTTATATTAAGCAGTTTAAAGAGTTAGGACATGCAAGCAGAAAAGAAGCAACGCGTAGATGTCGTGGAAAATGAGTACTCCAATATATGCATCCGCTTCAGCCAACAATGCCACCGAATGATGGAGGGATACCTGTACAAACATCAAACCCTAAGAGGTTTGACGAGAACGGGAGTCGTCGGGAAACAAGCTACCACTTTCCTCGGTTCTGAGGCAAATTTCAGTCCATAGAGGCAGAAGCTGTCACTTGATAGACGAACAGAGTAGCTAATCTGTCCTACGTGCAATCATATGAAACTCTGTGCTCTGTCCATAGGCCTTTCAATCATACGAGTGTGTGCTCTGTGGTGATCAAGAGAGGAAACTCTGGAACATCTCTTTCTCTACTGCTCCTTTGCAACCTTTTATTTTTATTAGTCGGCCCCTTTGCAACCTTCTATTGGTCTTAGCTAAACATCCAAATTCCTCCAGATCTTGACCCACATGAACCCTTCAGTTCTTTTCGAGCGCAGTTGCCTGTCTTGTTTTTTCATGGAAGTCATTATCCTAATATGCGGGAGCATCTCTGCGTCTGGTCAATTCGGAATGATTTCATCTTTAGAGCTATATCACCATCAAATTTGCGATCTAGAGAAGCGTTCAAACAGGAATTTGCTCTGATGTTGCTCAGAGCAAATTAAGAAATATTTTCCCTCCATAGAAACATGGACAGAGATTGTGCTGTAATCTTTTTTTTATTTTCTCTGTTAGCTTCTTTGTTTCGGGCCTCTAATTAGATTAGTTAGATGGTCTCGGTACTCCTCCTTAGGTACTGGGTCTAACTTCACATAGGAGCAAATTTCAACCTGAGGTTAAAAAATCCCTTCGTTTGTCATCACGCGAATTTCAAGCCAGGGTTAAAAAATCCCCTCATCTGTCATCACACCAAAGCATAGGTTTAAAGCCTAGCCTAGATTGTCGGTAAGGGTTACCTGTGTGAGAAAGTCTTCTCTTAGCAAAAAAAATGCCTAGGGCTTGCCTTACTTGACGGTGGGTGGATACCGCAAGCAGGGATTCAAGGGAAGCCCCGTTTTGAGATTCGGACAGGGATGTAACACGCAGGGAGCTCAGATCAGTGCAGTGGAAAAGGGGCAAAAAATTTATACAGTTTCAGGCTGCTGCAAAGTGTAACACCCTACATGATGTGTGGTGGTTCTGTATGTATTCCCCTTCAGCATTCGATCCCTTTACATGATGCTCTTCTATTTTCTTTATAGCTCCTCACCAGTAATGGGAAAGGTTTTACCGCCTTTAATGTGAAAGAGGCGCCCCTAGGGAGACATTGTCCTACCGTCGTGACCCCTTGTGTTAGTCACAGTTGTTCCATGGGAGACGTCTCCTATCATCCCGAGGCGGTCTTGAGACCCCGGGTGCCCCGGGGTTATCGTGGAACTGGGTTGCGTGGCGGTTTTCCCAATGCCTATCGTGGTTGCAGGCGGCTTGTGGAGCGGGATTCCTCCTACCGCTTATTGGGCGGCCTGAAGTGACGGGTCCTAAATGGAGGGCCCACCTAGTCACAGTGACAGGGTCGCTTGAGCACACGCCTATTCGTAATCATATTGTCTTACGGGGAAGACGTGTTAGGGCGCACCACGGCAGGCGCATCGATCATGCCACCAGGGGCGGCTCCTTCTCCTGGAAGGAAGCTAACCCGCCTAAGAGATGTTAGGCCGTCGCGGCCCTAGGCCCACGCAGCTGCTCCGTCTCTGGGGCCCAAAGCCTATGTTGGTCCTCATCTCCTTTATCTTCCTTGTTTTTGTCCGATCCAAAGGGACCCCGGTTCCTTTGGTGCTAACTTTACCCTCCGCAGGTCCAATTTTTTTCATGATTTGTTTTTGTCCTTCTTCCCATGCCTCTGTAAAAAAAACTCTTTTTTATTATTAACATTTAATACAAGGGTTCACCCCTTCTTATTCCTCAAAAACACAGTAGCAACTGATTCTACCAATCCACTCCCGTCCTCCTTCAGCGAGCTAGGCTTAGCCTGTTTTAGACTATATGCACTGATGTAGTACTGCATAATTCATCTTCTGCCATGTTCTCCTAACCTCTAGTATAGATGAAACTGAAGAAGCAACATTCTTCCTGTCTAGAAAAACCTAACCTCAACCAGTCCCGTAAATTCACTTCCGCTAGGAATTGAACTCAGATCAGCCGAGTGCTACTCCAACACTCTAACCACTAGCTAGAGGCCCCTTCATGAGACATCAGGACATACAAGTTTCTTTTTTTTTTGACAAAACACAAACATGATGATCCTTTATCGTGGCGGATACAACTTTTTTCACATGGTGTAGCTCCATCTTTGACGTTCTTGTAATCTTTATCATTCATCCGCATTCAGTAGGTCATAAAACTAAGGAACATTTTTTTTTATCTTTTGTAATTTCCTCTAAAATCCTTAACAATATAATGTTTTGTGAGCTGCTCTGAATGGGGCCTTCTTTGTCGTTCATAAAGGCAAAACTCACCATTTTGGTTGAAGACGACGGATGGATGTCTCAAAACGAAGTATGATTTCTAACCTCTGTAGAATCAGAATATAAACCAGTTAAATTTACATGCTCATACCTATAAACATCAATTCATCATGAGATTAGCGTAACTACTGTGGCTGTTTTAAGCTTTTTTTGTACTGTGTTACTAGTAGTGAGTTATGACGTGAGGAGCACTAGTCTTGGCTCAACAATTCCGAGATGACAAAGGGATGCACCTAACGCATTCAGAAAACATTAGTGGACTTATGAACCCTCTGTATATATAGCATTCATGAGCTAGTGAAACATATCATGTGGAAGACATGACACGTGTCACTACCAGAATCCTTCACATCCGCCCGCCTCCTCCGCCTCGGCCATTTTTGGACCCGGTGCTGATGGGGCTTCAGCACCGGGTCCAACGGCTAGAAGCGGGGGCGGCGCTGCGGGATGTCAGGGCGGACACATTAGCACCGGGTCGTGGCAAGACCCGGTGCTAAAGGGTGAACATTAGCACCGGGTCTTGCCACGACCCGGTGCTAATGTGTCCGCCCGGACACACCTCCGCGCCGCCCCCGCTCCTAGCCGTTGGACCCGGTGCTGAAGCCCCATCAGCACCGGGTCCAAAAATGGCCGAGGCGGAGGAGGAGGGAGGATGGGATGTATATATGTCCGTTGCTTCATATTTTTAATTCTATGTATATTAGAAATATATGTGCTTCATTTAAATGTATATATTTCTTATCAATTATTTTTAATTCTATGTATATTAGAAATATATGTGCTTCATTTAAATGTATATATTTCTTATCAATTATTTTTAATTCTATGTATATTAGAAATATATGTGCTTCATTTAAATGTATATATTTCTTATCAATTATTTTTAATTCTATGTATATTAGAAATATATGTGCTTCATTTAAATGTATATATTTCTTATCAATTATTTTTAATTCTATGTATATTAGAAATATATGTGCTTCATTTAAATGTATATATTTCTTATCAATTATTTTTAATTCTATGTATATTAGAAATATATGTGCTTCATTTAAATGTATATATTTCTTATCAATTATTTTTAATTCTATGTATATTAGAAATATATGTGCTTCATTTAAATGTATATATTTCTTATCAATTATTTTTAATTCTATGTATATTAGAAATATATGTGCTTCATTTAAATGTATATATTTCTTATCAATTATTTTTAATTCTATGTATATTAGAAATATATGTGCTTCATTTAAATGTATATATTTCTTATCAATTATTTTTAATTCTATGTATATTAGAAATATATGTGCTTCATTTAAATGTATATATTTCTTATCAATTATTTTTAATTCTATGTATATTAGAAATATATGTGCTTCATTTAAATGTATATATTTCTTATCAATTATTTTTAATTCTATGTATATTAGAAATATATGTGCTTCATTTAAATGTATATATTTCTTATCAATTATTTTTAATTCTATGTATATTAGAAATATATGTGCTTCATTTAAATGTATATATTTCTTATCAATTATTTTTAATTCTATGTATATTAGAAATATATGTGCTTCATTTAAATGTATATATTTCTTATCAATTATTTTTAATTCTATGTATATTAGAAATATATGTGCTTCATTTAAATGTATATATTTCTTATCAATTATTTTTAATTCTATGTATATTAGAAATATATGTGCTTCATTTAAATGTATATATTTCTTATCAATTATTTTTAATTCTATGTATATTAGAAATATATGTGCTTCATTTAAATGTATATATTTCTTATCAATTATTTTTAATTCTATGTATATTAGAAATATATGTGCTTCATTTAAATGTATATATTTCTTATCAATTATTTTTAATTCTATGTATATTAGAAATATATGTGCTTCATTTAAATGTATATATTTCTTATCAATTATTTTTAATTCTATGTATATTAGAAATATATGTGCTTCATTTAAATGTATATATTTCTTATCAATTATTTTTAATTCTATGTATATTAGAAATATATGTGCTTCATTTAAATGTATATATTTCTTATCAATTATTTTTAATTCTATGTATATTAGAAATATATGTGCTTCATTTAAATGTATATATTTCTTATCAATTATTTTTAATTCTATGTATATTAGAAATATATGTGCTTCATTTAAATGTATATATTTCTTATCAATTATTTTTAATTCTATGTATATTAGAAATATATGTGCTTCATTTAAATGTATATATTTCTTATCAATTATTTTTAATTCTATGTATATTAGAAATATATGTGCTTCATTTAAATGTATATATTTCTTATCAATTATTTTTAATTCTATGTATATTAGAAATATATGTGCTTCATTTAAATGTATATATTTCTTATCAATTATTTTTAATTCTATGTATATTAGAAATATATGTGCTTCATTTAAATGTATATATTTCTTATCAATTATTTTTAATTCTATGTATATTAGAAATATATGTGCTTCATTTAAATGTATATATTTCTTATCAATTATTTTTAATTCTATGTATATTAGAAATATATGTGCTTCATTTAAATGTATATATTTCTTATCAATTATTTTTAATTCTATGTATATTAGAAATATATGTGCTTCATTTAAATGTATATATTTCTTATCAATTATTTTTAATTCTATGTATATTAGAAATATATGTGCTTCATTTAAATGTATATATTTCTTATCAATTATTTTTAATTCTATGTATATTAGAAATATATGTGCTTCATTTAAATGTATATATTTCTTATCAATTATTTTTAATTCTATGTATATTAGAAATATATGTGCTTCATTTAAATGTATATATTTCTTATCAATTATTTTTAATTCTATGTATATTAGAAATATATGTGCTTCATTTAAATGTATATATTTCTTATCAATTATTTTTAATTCTATGTATATTAGAAATATATGTGCTTCATTTAAATGTATATATTTCTTATCAATTATTTTTAATTCTATGTATATTAGAAATATATGTGCTTCATTTAAATGTATATATTTCTTATCAATTATTTTTAATTCTATGTATATTAGAAATATATGTGCTTCATTTAAATGTATATATTTCTTATCAATTATTTTTAATTCTATGTATATTAGAAATATATGTGCTTCATTTAAATGTATATTGGAAATTCTATGTATATTAGAAATACCACTTAGATCAGCTACAGAACGACGTGGTGCAATGTCTTGTCAGCTTTGAGATGATATTTCCACCATCCTTCTTCAATATCATGACACATCTATTGGTTCACCTCGTCAAAGAGATTCGTATATTGGGCCTAGTATTTCTACACAACATGTTCCCATTTGAGAGGTTCTTCGCTCTCCTAAAGAAGTATGTCAGTAATCGTTCTCGTCCAGAAGGATGCATTGCTAAGGGATACGAAACGGAGGAGGTCATTGAATTCTGTGTTGACTTTGTCACATGAAGATTCTCTGGGACGAAAATCCAACAAAGTCTGCAGCCTTTATTCAGCGGATGCACAATACTACTTTCGCCGCTTGGTTGCGAGAGCGTCTGATGGGTGTCGAGGGCATTGATGCGCAGCTAGCTTTTGTAGCTAGAGGTCCATCGAGCACGATCTTGACATTCCAAGGATACGACATCAATGGGTATACATTTTACACAAGAGCCCAGGACAAGAAAAGCACCAACCAAAACAGTGGTGTCCGGATCGACGCGACAGACACCAATGGCAATACAAACTCATACTATGGAATCATAGAGGAGATATGGGAACTAGAGTACGGACCTTTGAAGATCCCACTGTTCAAGTGCCAATGGGTGAAGCTGACTGGAGGAGGATGATAAGGATATAAAAAAGATACAGCGCATGTTGCAGGACCACAAGACTGACCTGTACCCAGATTGCAAAGAGGGGCTAAAGAAGTTGGGTAGCACACTTGAACTTCTGCAGTGGAAGGCAGCAAATGGTGTTACTGATAAGGGTTTCGAGGAGCTACTGAAACTCGTAAAGAAGATTCTTCCAGAGGGTAACACATTGCCATCGACAACGTATCAAGCAAAACGTGTTGTTTGCCCTCTCGGTTTGGAGGTGCAGAAGATACATGCGTGTCCTAATGACTGTATCCTCTATCGCGGACAGTACGAACACTTGGATCGTTGTCCGGTTTGCACCTGCGCGCGATACAAGATCAGGCGGGACGACCCTGGTGATGTTGGGGGAGAGCGTTCTAAGAAAAAAATCCCTGCGAAGGTGATGTGGTATTTCCCTCTGATACCCCGTCTGAAGCGTTTGTTCAGGAACAAAGACCATGCCAAACTGATGCGCTGGCACAAAGAAGAACGTAAGCAGGATGGCATGTTGAGACACCCCGCCGATGGATCCCAGTGGAGGAACATCGACAGAGCATTCCCAGAGTTTGATGCTGATGCGAGGAATGTTAGGCTTGGTTTAAGTACCGATGGCATGAACCCTTTTGGTGAAATGAGCAGTAGTCATAGCACTTGGCCCGTGACTGTTTGTATCTACAACCTACCCCCCTGGCTCTGCATGAAGCGGAAGTTCATTATGATGCCAGTGCTCATCGAAGGCCCAAAGCAACCTGGCAACGACATTGATGTGTACCTAAGACCATTGGTTGACGAACTTTTGCAGCTGTGGAAGAATGAAGGTGTTAGCGTGTGGGATGAGGACAAGCAGGAGCAGTTTGACCTTCGAGCACTGCTTTTCATAAGCATCAACGACTGGCCTGCACTAAGTAACCTATCAGGACAATCAAACAAAGGATATAAAGCATGCACTCACTGTTTAGAGGAAACCGAAAGCATGTATTTGAAACATTGTCGTAAAGTTGTGTACATGGGTCACCGTCGATTCCTTCCGGCGAAGCATGAGCTACGAAAGAAATGTGCGCATTTTGGCGGGAATGCTGACCGCCGTACAAAGCCGAGACACCGGAGTGGAGAAGAGCTATTTGATATGGTGAAGGACCTACACGTGGTGTTTGGCAAGGGAGACGGAAGCCAGGCTGCTCCGACGGGCGAGGATGGTCGTGCCGCGATGTGGAAGAAGAAGTCTATCTTTTGGGAGCTACCTTATTGGCAACGTTTAGAGGTCCGTAACGCGATTGATGTGATGCATCTGACGAAGAATCTTTGCGTGAACTTGATAAGCTTCCTGGGTACTTATGGGAAGCCAAAAGATACACTGGAAGCACGTCAGGAGCTGAAACGATTGAAGCAACGGACTGATCTACATCCAGAAAAGAGAGACAAAGGACGCCAGTACTTGCATCCTGCCAGCTTCACTCTCAGCAAAGAAGAGAAGGCAAGCATGTTTGAATGCTTGAACAGTATCAAGGTTCCGTCTGGCTACTCCTCCAATATTAAGGGAATAATAAATATGAAAGAGAAGAAGTTCACAAACCTGAAGTCTCACGACTGCCATGTGTTGATGACACAGCTGCTTCCCGTCATACTCAGGGGTGTGCTACCAGTAAACGTGCGGAAAGCCATTGTGAAGCTATGTGCATTCCTCAATGCAATTTCTCAGAAGGTGATCAATCCAGACCACTTAGATCAGCTACAGAACGACGTGGTGCAATGTCTTGTCAGCTTTGAGATGATATTTCCACCATCCTTCTTCAATATCATGACACATCTATTGGTTCACCTCGTCAAAGAGATTCGTATATTGGGCCCAGTATTTCTACACAACATGTTCCCATTTGAGAGGTTCTTCGCTGTCCTAAAGAAGTATGTCCGTAATCGTTCTCGTCCAGAAGGATGCATTGCTAAGGGATACGAAACGGAGGAGGTCATTGAATTCTGTGTTGACTTTGTCGACGATCTTATGCCGATTGGTGTGCCCGAATCCCATCACGAGGGGAGACTTGGTGGAAAGGGCACACTAGGGAGAAGATCGATGGTGATCAAGGACGTTGAGACATTTCGTAAAGCGCACCTCACAGTTTTGCAACAATCAACCTTAGTTGCTCCGTACATCGAGGAGCACATGCAGATTCTCAGGGACGAAAACTCAACAAAGTCTGCGGCCTTCATTCAGCGTCTGCACAATAGTACTTTCGCCGATTGGTTGCGAAGACGTCTTATGGGTGTCGAGGGCATTGATGCGCAGCTAGCTTTTGTAGCTAGAGGTCCATCGAGCACGATCTTGACATTCCAAGGATACGACATCAATGGGTATACATTTTACACAAGAGCCCAGGACAAGAAAAGCACCAACCAAAACAGTGGTGTCCGGATCGACGCGACAGACACCAATGGCAATACAAACTCATACTATGGAATCATAGAGGAGATATGGGAACTAGAGTACGGACCTTTGAAGATCCCACTGTTCAAGTGCCAATGGGTGAAGCTGACTGGAGGAGGTGTTAAAGTTGAAGCGGACTATGGAATGACGTTAGTGGACCTAAACAAGATTGGCTTTCTAGACGAACCGTTCGTCCTGGCCAAAGCTGTCACACAAGTTTTTTATGTGAAGGACATGGCTAGCAGACCGAAGAAAGGGGCGGATAAGAAAGGTGGGGGTAAGCAATTGGACCCATCACAAGACGAGCCAAAGCGTCATATAGTTCTTCCTGGAAAGAGAAAAATCGTAGGAGTTGAGGACAAGACGGATGAAGATTATGATATGCTCGATGGCCGGCCTCCATTCTCAGTGGCTGATGACCCAAGCATCCTGTTAGCGGCGGAGGAGACACCGTATCTACGGCGTGATCACAATCAAGGAACATTTGTAAAGAGGAAGTTTATTAGTGTCCGAGTAAACGATGATGCCATGTAATTTCTATTGATTTATAGGATTTTCATACTAGCGATACCCTGAACTTGATGAAGGAAACGAAGTGGGTCTTTATCCGTGGAGTTTGTTGTAGTTTGATCCCATTTCATCGATGATGTATATTGTTTTGTGCAGCAATTTATTAGGAAATGTCAATTCCAATGGATTCCCTGACAGGTGATTAGTTTTCATTTAGGTAGATTTTAGCTCTATCTTTATAATTGGATCTGAAAAGAAGCAAAAGGAAGATGTGCGTTTTGATCTTTGCCAAGATTTAACTGAAAAGTTAGTACTGCTGATGAGTTTTTATGCTGGCCACTCTTTTTATGGGCCTAGTCATATGAAATGTAAGACTTGAAGAGGCTCCCTGATATACCTCATGTATATTGGAAATGCTTCATTTAAATGGCCGCACTAAAGCCTCTGCCCCCACTCCACCAGCGAAGAAGGCGCGAAAAACTAGAGAGAAGCCCGCACCAGAGAAAAGAGCGGGTGAGAAGACTCTAGAGGAGCTCGAAGCCTCGGTAAAAGCAGACACAAAGAGGCAAATGGCCGAGTGGAGGAGAAAACCTGAGCCGGAGCCGAAGCTTGATCCCACCATCGTGAAGTCATTCCTCGGTAATTTGAGCAAGGGTCAACAGAAGGAAGTAATAGTAACAGACTATGACCGCTCATTACTGAAATCTCGCCGGAAACGGAAGGCTGCGGATAAGGAGGCGGGCCCATCCAAAAAGGTTCCTCAGCTCGGCCAGCAACCTCAGCGTCCCTTGGGTCCATTGCCATCTCTGGACGAGCTTAACATTCAACGAGTAATGGCCGAGACTGGACTAACCAGAGCGCAAGTCCTGGGGGAAGCAGATGTGCCAGTAAACACAACGCTGAAGTGGCCGTTTAAGCTTGGCGAGCCTATGGTCCCTCCTGAAATGGAGAGCAACCTACAGACGAAGATGCGCCGATTCCATGACTGGTATTTGGAAGAATCAAGAAGGAATAAACGGCGCATGATAAAAGTAGGCGTGAAGGACCAAGACTTCTACAATGGTGACGCGGATTTTGTCTGGCTCAGGTTTAATGATATATATGAGCTGTACCACCGCGACGCCATGGACGTGGATTTGATCACATGTTGGACACTGTAAGTACTTTGTTGTTGCTTATAATTCACAGTTTGAAAACATTAATTCCAATCTATGCTGACGCGGGCTTTATTTATTGCTTAACATATGCAGAATGGAGATTCAAAATGTCGGAGAGACAATATATATGACGTTGGTTTCGTTGATCCTCGAAGGAGAAGTGAAGCAATGATACTGCACAATCCTGAGGAAACATATTTAAACCTATACAAGTATATTAAGAAACAAAATTACATCAATCTTAAATAAGTAGAAAATACAGTTTAAATATATATAACTCGAGTTGACATGCATGAATATCTACTTTTGTAATATATATGTCTTCAATTTTGATGAAATGTCAGCTAATATGAATATAGAGTCGAGAACTGAGGGATTGGACAATGAAGAAGATGGCAGTTCTGTTTCAGGATTTCAAGAAGAAGTTGTACTCGCAATTTCTCAAAACCGGAGAGGCCCCGGATCCTGAGAAGTATAAGAAGATCACCAATGACGAGTAGGAAGCATTCCTTGAGTACAAAACCTCCGAAGAGGGTGCAACGGCTAGCGCTAGAAACGCTGAAAACGCCGCAAATAAGAAGTACTCGCATAAGATGGGTTCGGGAGGTTACAAGGCAAGCATCGCTAAATGGGAGAAGATGGAAGAAGATCTATATGCTAGAGGCATCACTCCAGCGACACATGACTGGCCCACAAGGACCAAGCATTGGTACTATGGTCATGGAGGCACCCTGAGCCCAATCGACGGCTCCTTAGTTTTTCCCGAGGACTTGCGAGAACTAGCTCAGCGTCTCCGTAGAAGACCCGGTGCTAAAGGGCCTTTCGCACCGGGTCTTCTACACCCGGTGCGAAAGGCCGTAACTGTGCGCCAGACTGAGGCCTTTAGCACCGGGTGCAGCCAATGTATTAGAATATATACGTATATAGACGTGCACGCATGGCTACTGAAAAAAGCAAAAAAAAAAGAAATCCGGGGTCTTTAGCACCGGTTTCAGGCAGCAACCGGTGCTAAAGGCAGGCCCTTTAGCCTCGGATTAGTTGCACCGGGTGGGAAACCCGGTGCTAAAGGGCTTTCCCACCCGGTGCAGATGTCGATCATTCTGGTAGTGTGTTCAGCAGTTATATATAGCGTGGCTTGATCACCCTCCCAGAACTTAGCTCTTGTTGTCAACTTAGTTCGTTTTATCCATAGGCTTTGCCTTCACCGGTTATTTGTGTTGAGCGCTAGTATAGCAGATAGAAAAACTTGAGGCGAAATGGAGATTTGTAATGACGATGGTAGTGGTAAACCGGGAGATTTGTGAAGAATATGTGGGAATAGGGGGGATAGGGAAAAGCAGCAGTACCAGCTTGCTCTGACGACTTGGTTATACACATAAACAAATAATCTAGGAATTGTTTTGGTGCTCCTAGGCCGAACGCAGCTGGAATTATGTTGGTACGCCCTGTTTGGGAAAAACAAACAGGCTTGCAGTGTGTGCTCTGTGCTGATCACTGAACCGAAACTCTGGAACATCTCTTTCTCTACTGCTCCTTTGCAACCTTTTCTTTTTATTAGTCGGCCCCTTTGAAACCTTCTATTGGTCTTAGCTAAACATCCAAATTCCTCTTGATCTTGACCCACATGAAACTTTCAGTTCTTTTCAAGCGCAGTTGCATGTCTTGTTTTTCATCGGACTCATTGTCCTAATATGGTGGAGCATCTGGTCAATTCGGAATGATTTCATCTTCAGAGCTATACCACCATCAAATTCGCGATGTAGAGAAGCCTTCAAAAAGTAATTTGCTCTGATGTTGCTCAGAGCAAATTAAGAAGAAATATTTTCCCTCGTTAGAAACATGGCTAGAGGTTGCGCTGTAATTTCTTTTATTTTCTTTGTTATCTTCTTTGTTTGGGGCCTCTAATTAGATTAGTTAGATGGTCTCAGTACTAATCCTTAGGTAGGTACTGGGTTCAACTCCACATAGGAGCAAATTTCAAACTGGGGTTAAAAAATTCCTTCGTTTGTCATCACGCGAATTTCGGTCCAAGGTTAAAAAATTCCCCTCGTTTGTCATCACGCCAAAGTATAGGTCTAAAGCCCAGCCCGGTCATCTCACACTGGCAACGGTAATGTTGTGTAAGGGTAGGCTAAGGGTTACCTGCATAAGAAGATCTTACCTAATGGTGGGTGGATACCACGAGCAATGGATTCAAGGGAACCGTCGTTTAGAGATTAAACCAGGCGAATAACACGTATTGAGCTCAGATCGGAACAGTGGAAAAGGGGCAAAGGATTTAGACAGTTCGGGCCGCTGCAAAGCATAACACCCTACGTCCTTTGTGGTGGTTCTGTGTGTATTCTCCTTCAGGATTCGATCCCTTTACATGATGCTCTTCTATTCTATTTATAGCTCCCTACCGGTAGTGGGAAAGGTTTTATCACCTTTAATGTGAAAGTGACGCCCCCAGGGAGGCGTTATCCTGTCGGTGGGACCCCCTTGTCTTAGTCGTAGTTGTGCCTTTGGGAGATGTCTCCTATCATCCCGGGGTGGTATTGAGACCCCGGGGTGCCCCAGGGTTATCGTGGAGCCCGGGTTGCGTGGGCACTCTTCCCCATGCCTGTCGTGGTTGCAGGCGGCTTGTGGAGCGGGAATCTTCATATCGCTTATTGGGTGGCCTGACGTGACGGGCCTTGAACGAGGGGCCCGCCCGGTCACAATGACAGGGTCGCCTGAGCACATGCCTCTCCGTAATCATACTGTCATACGGGAAAGACGCATTGTCCCTAAGACGTGTCAAGGTGCAGTGTGGCAGGCGAATTGATCGCGCCACTGGGCGGCTCCTTCCCTGGAAGGAAGCTAACCGCTTGAGAGATGTTGGGCCATCACGGTCCTAGGCCCACGCAGCTGCTCTGTCTCTGGGCCCAAAGCCTATGTTCGGCCTCATCTCCTTTCTCTTCCTTGTTTTTGTCTAACCCAAAGGGGATCCTGGTTCACCTCTTCTTAGAGCAACTCCAACAGTCCCCCGATAACAATCCCCTTTCCCTATATTCCTACTTAAAGGGGATTGAGAGGAAAAAACACTGCTCCAACAGATCCCATCTATTCCTCTTTTTCCCTATATTTTTTTCACAATCCCCTTTAATCCAATCCAATTCCCCTTTAAAAAGGGGAGGCAATTCCTCTCCCCATTCCTTTCTTTGTTGTCGTACGCACGTGGATGCGCGCTTGCCTCCCGACGGACCGCCGTTGGCCGTCGAGTGCCGCCGCCTAGCGCCACCGTCTCCAGCCTGGGCGCCGCCGCGACCCTGGGCTAAGCGATCCTCCACCGGCCGGGAATCGTGCGCTCGCCGCCGTTCTTGAGTAGGCCCTGCCCCTGGCCTCGCGTCGGCAAGCCATGGTCGCGCCGCCCCGGCCTCATGCCGGCAAGCGGCGAGCCGTGGCCGTGCTGCCCCGGGCCTAGCGCCGGCGAACGACGAGTGTTGACACTTCTTACCATCCAATATCAGAATTGAGAATCCTGGTACTGGGGTAAGGAGTGTTTCAGTGGTTTTCCTTATGGCTAGTAAAATATGTGAATATTCTGCAAGCGCACAGAATCCCCGCTGTAGCACTTCACCTGGGAGTATTCCGAGGTATCGTAATTTATATTTCCGCAGGGAAGCTTTGGCAAGATTACTAGTGAACAGATATTCGAGACTATCAGAGAAGGGTACACGACTAAACAAGACAGGGGATAAACGGTATTGGATAGGAGTGGATAAACCGGACACACAGCTCAAGGGATACTCAGGTAAGGGAGAGAAGAGATAGATAGCTGGGAGGACAACGAGAAGAGATAGAGGACTCCTGGATACTTTATCTACCTATGTCACTCTAGCTTAGAGATACAGCGGCTACAGAGCCAGCACTAGGAGATCTGGGATAACTCTAATGTCTTAGCTTAGGGACAAGCGAACCGGTGAACACACAGAAAGGGATGAGAAGGGGTGCCACTATTTCCCGGGCTGGGGGGATCCTACGGACCGGAACTAACGTGATGGGCTACGAGGACCGAAAGGGCTGTCACCACCTCCTGGCTATCACCTCTGTTGTGACGGGAATACTCTAAGGCCACTGGCTAGGCTAGGAACCACTCCTACACTAGTCAACGACTACTTACTCCGCTAGCAAGAGCAAGCAACCTTGTCAATACTCTTGGTGACAATTCACCTCCAGTATCAAGCAAGATCGAAGAACCAGCCAAGACAAAGACTTAAACAAGACTACAAGCACTAGAACTATAACTGACTATAGTCTAAACAAGATATATTTGCGTGCTGTGTGGGCCTAGGTTGATGTGGCGGTGCTCCGGGATGAGTTGGTGTCGTCCATGTATCGTTTGTCGTGTTCGTTTGGTGCTCGTTGATGTGGACGACTCCCGGTGGCATAAAAGATACAAGAGCTTTTGAAGACGACTCCGGAACCTCCGAGGCAAAGCTCGACTCAACTCTAACTCCCAACTAAACTATCCTAACTCTACTAGAACAAGTGGAATGAAAGAGCTCCTTGGCTTGGGTGTGTGTGTTTACAAGTGGAGTGTGACCCTCTATTTATAGTTCGACATGGCGGTTTGAGGCTGGGTAACTGTTGGCACTTCTTACGATCCAATATCAGAATGGAATGCACGACTAAGGGGGATAACCGGCCGAATGGAGTCGTTCGGCCGATTCGGTCATTTCCGGCCCCAATAGCATGTATTTGTTGTAGTTGTACCTGCACAAGTGACACTCACCAAAACTCGTGGAACTTTATTAGAAATAAAACCTAAGTACATGGAATGTTGCATAAAACCTCATTTATTCCCGAGTATTGGTGGTCGAATTTGGGTTGTAACGACCGCCAACAAGCTCCCCCAAGCTTAGCTCTTTGCTCGTCCTCGAGCAAAGATATAAACTTAGGCTCGGTGGATCAGGAGTTGCTACAATGTCATTTCTTTTGCAGGTAACTTATAAACAACTAGTCCTCAAAAATACTTGAATCATAGGCAAAGTTTCAAATCACCTTTTTACCTATGGGGCTTATAGCAATCTCCTTTAAGGACTCGTTCTTAAAGCGGCAACCCAGGAGCCTGTTGCCACCGCTAGATTCCACTCTACTCTTTTCAGGATCCCATCTCGGAGTTTTTCACAAGTTTTGGAAAACTACAAATTGTTCCTCAATTGGCACACTCAATCAGTCAAGTGTATTTGAATCCTCACCAAAGGCTTGTGCCTTCTTTTTCATCCTATCATCTAATATGGCTTTTTGTGTGGCTCAGGGACAAAGGATTAAGGCATGCATGCATCTTATATTTTGCTAAGTCAAAGACTGGATCTCTGAGGAAACAAATCACATCTTAAGATCGAGAGGTGCAAGTGTGTGGATATGGATGGAGTGGAATATGGTGGAATGGTGGAATGGAATATGGTGGGACTCCTTGGGATGAATCTCCCTCTCCTTGATTTATTTTCGAGAACATGGGCTATCTTTTATTCTCATATTTTTGCCATGCCATTTGACATGCTTTTCTTTTCCTCTTTCTTTTTTCCATGCTCTTTGGCATGCTTTTCTTTTTCTCTTATTTTTGCCATGCTTCTTTGGCATGCTTTTCTTTTTGCATAGCCCATGTCTCTATCAAGAATATTTGGAGAGGAAAATCATAGACATGGAGCATTTATTTTTGTGGATGGATGATGGAAAATGTTTGCTAACTCCCAGTGTAGGAATTGCAAGTGAGAGGTGGTGTGTGTACGTGGGTCTCGATCTTTAAGAATATGAAAGCTTCACTCAAAGGTCACAACAATTTGACAAAGCTCACTAAGATAACAAGCAGCATATGAGTAGAAATTTTCAACTAAGCTTATCATATGGCTCTGGTAGGTATTTTGACAGACTAGGCAACGACTACTTACTCTGCTAGCAAGATGAGATTTTCCCCGTACTAAGAGCAGAATAAAACTTAACCAAATTCTCACTATATCAATCCCCACAACAACTTAAACTTGGAATAAAGAATGTGCTCCCACAAGGTTTTCAGGTTCATTATTACTCATGCCGACTAACTCAAGCACAATTAAGCAACTAGTTGAAACAAAGTACTGGCAAAATTAATGACAGAGAAACTATTCATCATTTCCAAGGTGAGAGGCATATGATTCATTCCATGCATAGTTGAGAGTTATTTTATTCAAGGGAAATATTGTTTAAGGGAAATATTTTTGGTATTTTCATTTTTTAAATGCAAACTATCATGAAGGGAAATGAAAGGGAAATTAAATGATCAAAGTGCTGGATAAATCGGGACATACCTGGTGGGGGTCCTCCCCCAAGCTTGGACTCTTCACTGGTAGGGGTTGAGCCTTGAAAGGTACTGGCTCAGCTGTTCCGCTTGCTCGTGGACGTCGTGCTGGATGGACGCTACCATCCCGTTATTTTCTTGATGGTACTGAGAATGGCGGGCTAGTGTGTCTTGAATCTCTCGGGTGCGGTCGTCGATGAGCTCGACTTGGTCAGAGATGTAGGACAGCTACCGGCCGTAGTCGAAGCGCGCGGACTGTGAGTACCCGGGGTAGTATGGCTCGGCATGGTATACAACCTTAGTGCTGCACAAGGCAAAGGCACTTCAGTTGTATAGCCACGGTAAATCATTGCCCGCGTTGCGTCAGGCGTCCGCCGTATCATGTGGGCTTGCACAAAGTGCTCGGCATCCACGACGGAACTCGATGTACGTGAGCCGGGCGCCTTGTGCCCAGATGGTTAGCGAGGCGAGGCGAGTGACTAGAGAAGTCATCGCCATGCTACCCGCACGAGAAATATGAGACAGCCAGTGACCAACCATGTCTTTCACAGGCGAATAGGGAATCTGCTTGACCATGGCAAAAAAGGACCCGCAACTCGATGGTGTTGACAGGGCACAAATCTGCCCGGGGGAATACCATCATAGACACACAACGATGCATGAAACGCAAAGTGGGGTTATGTATACTATTTGTGCGAGGCGCATGTGTTGGCGGTCGTTACAGCCCAAATCCGACCACCAATACTCGGGAATAAATAAGGTTATATGCAACATTCCATGCACTTAGGTTTTATTTCTAATAAAGTTCCACGAGTTTTGGTGAGTGTCACTTGTGCAGGTACAACTACAACAAATACGTGCTATTAGGGCCGAAAATGACCGAATCGGCCGAACAACTCCGTTCGGCCGGTTAACCCCTCCCCTAGCCAAGCAGACCACCGGGAGTCGTCCACGTCAACAATGACCAAGAGAACACATCACATGACACGTGGGTGATCGCCAACTCACCCCGAAGGATCAACACGTCACCCTGGGCCAGAACAACGCGAAGCCAACCACCAGGAGGCAGCCCAGAAGGCCCACAGAGCAGAGGCGGTGCTGGGGAGGCCGGCCACGGGCCAGGCCCAGTTCGGCCGAACTGGGGCCTTCGGCCGAACCGCCCCCAGCACGTAACCGCCTCCAGGGAGTTGCCCACAGCCGTTGGATGCAAGGACGGTGGGATGGTTGGTTCGGCCGAACCGACCTGTTCGGCCGAACCGACCTGTTCGGCCGAACCGCCTCCCCTCGCCCGAAATCCCAGGGGGTACCCCCCTGGCTCCCTTGGCCGCTACCCTACCTCAACCGCCTTGGACTCCTATAAATAGAGGGTCACTTTCATTTGTAAACACACACCACTTGGGAGCAAGTCTCCAATTCTCCACTTTCAAGATGTAGAGTTAGGCTAGTTCAGTTGGGAGTTAGAGTCAGGGTCGAGCTTCGCTTGCGGTTCCGAAGTCGTCTTCTGGAGTTCTGGTAAAGCTCTTATATCTTTTCCTTTTCTTTATGTTCGACTCTGAGTAATCAATATATTTCCTCTACATTTACTTGAGCTATTTGTTCTGCATTTATTTCGCGAGTAATTGTGGAATGTCTAGCCTTGGTTATAAGCTGTTGTAGTCTGGTTCTATAAGTTCACTCTTAGTCCTTTGTCTTAGCTGGTTCCTCGTTTCTGCTCAATACTTGCGGTGAATTGTCACTGGGGTATTGACAGGATTGCTTGCTCTTTCTAGAAGAGTGAGTAGTTATTGTCTAGTGTAGGTGTGGTACCTAGTCTGGATGGGAACCTTGGTTTATTCCCGTCGCAACGGAGGTGGTAGCCGTGAGGTGGTGACAGCCCTTTCGGTCTTCGTAGCCCATCACGTTAGTTCCGGTCCGTAGGATTCCCCAGTTGGGAAATAGTGGCACCCCTTCTCATCCCTTTCTGTGTGTTCACCGGTTCCCTTGTCCCGTTGAGATAATAGAACTAGGAAGAGAACCATAGATGCCATTCTTCATGCTAAGAACTAGGAAAAGAACCATGGAAGTCATTCTTCATGCTAGCCGTAATCTTTGCTAGAGATATCTCAAGGCCAGTGGAAGTATATAGGAATCCTTTCCTGTCTCATTGTTCTCCCACTAGCTAGACCGCTCTTCTATCTCTATCCTGAACTTCTCCTTGTGTGTGTCAACTGAATATCACTCCTATCCTATCCTTTACCCCCGCCTTGTTAGCCGGTACTTTAATTAGTAGTTACATCCTTGTCAATAGTCGATACTCTTTATCCAATGCTTCCCTGCGGAAATATAAATACGATACCTAGGAATACTCCCGGGTGAAATGCTACATCGGTATCCGTGCGCTTGCGGATTTATATCTGTATCGTAAGAATACCAATGAACACTACTTGCTCCATTATTGGGATTGGCAATCCTAATAGTGGACCGTAAGAAGTGTCAACAGCATGACAGTTGGTATTCCCCGAAATCTTTTTCCAAAATGCCACCAGATCAAATCTTTTGAGCGCTTTGTTCGGGTCTAAGGAACAACGGCTTGAAAATCCGAGACCCGAACTGAAATCCCTCCAAGAGCAAAAGAACTCCTGGTTGAAAAACCGAAAGCGAATCCCCAAAAAATGAAGACCCCCAGTTTCAGAAACCAAAGTCGAGAGGAATTCAAGGGTGAGCAGGTACGAACCTTCTTCGTTGATGTGCCAGAAATTTTCCCAGCCAATGGCTTGGAAAATTTCCGTGAACTCTACGTCCATACCCGTGACCCTGAGCAAGTCCTACTCAAAAACACGGGTGTGCTCGAACTCCTTCAGCCGAAGCTCGTTGAAGGTGTTATGCTCCCGTTCTGTCCTAAGATTGATGTCGCTCTCGCTCAGGAGCTGCCTGGCCGGAGGCGTGGCATGGCCCCATCCCGAGCCGGCTGCTCCGTGCTCGTCCGTGTCCATCCGGCTCGAGCCTCGGGACGGAGCTGGGGAACTCCCAGCATCGTCCGATCGTCGGCCTAGCCGGGCGGAGCGACGGAGCGACATGAAGAACTTCGACATGATTCCTGCAAAAGGTTAGTGCAACAACAACTACCTGAAGGACTGAATATATATGGTTAGCACAAGAAAAATCAAGTCAGTCGTTCGAGATAGTTAGTCGTTCTTGCGGGTATGAAAACCACCACAAAAGGTTAGTCGTTCTTGCGGGTGTCGGTGACCACCACAAACACGTCCAGAATTTCAGCACAAAGGTCTCAACAAAAGCAAGGTATTTTTGGGTTTTTCTAGTGATGCAAGGGAACCAAAACTTGAGCTAGAACTTGGGAAGAACTTGAGCAAGCACTTGAGCAAAGAAATGAGAGAGAGAGAGAGAGAGAGCTCCTAGCAGCAAATTTCAGAATGGAAGTGTGTGTGAGTGGTGCAAGGAGAAGCAAGCAGCAAGGGCAGCATTTATAGGCCGAGGGGAGTGCCCTGGCCAGTTTGCCCGAAGGCTCTGGTTCGCCCGAACCAGGCCTGGTGGCCAGGGCACTCCCATGTGAGTGCAGCACTCACATGGCTTTGCTTCCACTCCAAATTTGTGCGGACAAAATTTTCCACGGACTCCCCAAGTTTGTGTGGCCATCAGTTCCCAATGACATTTTTAGTGGATTTTAGTGGTAGGTGAGATGGAAATGTGATATGACCAAAGTGGAAATTAGTGGAGTCACCCCCATGCTGCCATGTTTGTGATAATTGGTGAGTGTGTGGCCATTTTTAGTGGGGTAGACATGTTTGGTGATGGTTGGTGATGATGGTAAATAATTGGAGATGTTCTAGAAGGGGTGAAAATGAAGAAAGTTACAAATTACACCCTCTCTAATTAAATTTCAGCATGTGTCCAATTATTTCTAACCAAGCTTGCAAAATTTTCTACTCTCTCTCAAATTAATTACTCAATTGGTTCATTTATTTTGGAAAGGGAAACATGCAAATGCAATTGGAAATTTAAAATTTGGAATGGAAATATGTGATACATACCTGTTTTTCTCGCAGCGAGAGCTCAGCTTTTAAGTCCGCGAGCGGGACTTCTCCTGTCTTCAGTTGCTTGTGTCATCGTCCGATCCCGGAGTGGATGACTCAGATGATGGAACCTTCTTCCGCCACATCTTCTTGTTCTTCTTCTTCGGTGTTGGTGGCGATGGGATCGGCATCTCTGGAGAATTCCAGAGGGCTTGCTCTTCCTCGTATTTCTTTACGAGGAACTCCATTTCTTCTGCAGTCGTCGGCTTTGTCGACTCGTTCCATTTGAGCTGCTCGCCACCGAGAATTTCCAGCTCTCCATTAATGAGAGCCTTAAGGAAACACTCAGCGCTCCTCTGCTCCGGTGTGAGTGGCTCTGCCTTCTTTTCTTCCTGGGGTTGAAACTTGAAGTAAGTCAACCTTCTGTCGATACGGAACGAGATTTCTCTCGCATCAATATCGATCCTAGCCCGGGCAGTGTTCAAGAATGGTCGGCCCAACACAAGGGGAAACGAATGCTCATTCCCCGTGTCGAGGACAACGAAGTCCATGGGGACATATCGTCCCCAGATTCGGACCGGTACATTCTCGATCACCCCCTCAGGGTAGCGGATGGTTGAGTACACAAGCTGTACCTGGGCAGTAGTAGGTGACAAAGTAGGGTAGCGTAACTTCTTGAATAATACCTTAGACATGATGTTGACGCTTGCCCCCAGATCACAGAGTGCATCATCAATGTGACGATTCCAAATCATGCACTGAATGATGGGTACTCCGGGATCCTCCTTCCTGTCCGGAGAGGTCTTGATGATCGCCTTTTTTGCAGCTCTTGCGCAAGACTACTCCGCTAGCAAGAGCAAGCAACCTTGTCAATACTCTTGGTGACAATTCACCTCCAGTATTAAGCAAGATCGACGGTGTCAGCACTTGGATGCGTGCGACCTTCCCTGCGTGGTTAGTACGGAACACACTATGAGACATCTTACCATGCCTTGTAGTGACGGCTTTCACTGTCTCGATGGAAGGTTTGGGTTGCCCCAGAATCTTCCCCGATTTAGTGACAGGAACAGCAGCAGCTAACTGAGCGACTTGAGTTTCTATCATTTTATTGAAGCTCAGTTGATTTTTCATGTATAACTATATTGATAACTGAAAGTCTTACAAAAGGAAAAGTAAAAGATACAAGAGCTTCTGAAGACGACTCCGGAACCTCCGAGGCAAAGCTCGACTCAACTCTAACTCCCAACTAAACTATCATAACTCTACTAGAATCAAGTGGAAATGAGCTGGCTTGAGTGTGTGTTGAACTGGGGTCAGCAAGCTTTTTATTAATATTTTCAGTTATTTTCAACTGGCCAAACACAAGATCTCTAAGAGACGGCTGATTATTGAAATTGCTGGAATTGTAATTGTTACCTTGTTGAGGCACCGCCAAGGCAACCAGAGGCGGCAGGGAGGCGGTTCGGCCGAATTCCTCGGTTCGGCCGAACTCCCCAGTTCGCCCGAACCGAGGGATGCACCGCCTTGGCCACTAACGGCCAGGATGCAGCCCCAGGGTCGGTTTGGCAGCTGGGGGCGGTTCGGCCAAACCCTCCAGTTCGTTAAACGGGAGGTTTGGGCGCGGATTCCCGCCTTGATTGCCGTAGTTGTTCAGTCGGTACCCGTTGTTGTTGGAGTTGTTGACGTAGTGGGCATCTTCTCGCGTTTCGTGGGCAGTCATTCCCCGAATGGCTAGTGTTGCTACAGACTTCGCAGGTCATGCGAGCGTCCATGGCTTGCACGATTTCTTGAGCAGGGGCCTCCAGTTTCTTCATCAGGAGGTCCATCTTGGCAGCAAGCATGTCCAGAGCTTCAACTTGGTGAACTCATCGGGTCTTTGGTTGAGTTGGGTCTTCGGTTGAGTCCGGTCATCGGACCAACCTTGCTTCTCGACCATCTTCTCTATGAGAGCCTTCGCACGACTCTCCTCAAGAGAGAAGAACGAGCCTCCAGCAGCAGCATCCAGGTACTCACGGGCAGAATTTCTCAGCCCGTGATAGAAAGTTTGGATAATGAACCAACTCTGCATACCATGGTATCCCCGTGTCCCTGAGCAAATCTTGCTCAAACACACGGGTATGCTCGAACTCCTTCAGCCGAAGCTCGTTGAAGGTGTTCCTGCTGGAAACTAGCTATTTTGTTCCGGAGGGCGTTGGTTTTCCCAAGCGGAAATAACTTTAGCAAGAAAGCGCTAGTGCATTTATCCCAAGTGTCTATAGCTTCGCGGTTAGCAGAAAACCATTGTTTTGCCTTGCCTAGTAATGAGAATGGAAATAAACGAAGGTGAATGGCATCGATACTTACTCCGCGGATGGTGAAGGTGTTGCAAATCTCCAGGAAATGCTGGAGATGAGCATTGGCATCTTCGTGTGGCTTGCCGCAGAACGGTCTAGCCTGCATCATGTTGATAAGGGCTGGCTTGAGCTCGAAGTTACCATCTCCGACTGGCGGAGCTAGTCTGACATGTACGTTCTCGCTCGATGGAGCAGAGAACTCACGGATCGTCTTGGTTGCCATCCTCGATGTAGCCTGGTCAACGACGGGAAGGACTGGGTTCGTCGGAAGGAGTTGCTTCTGAGGAGGCACAACACGGGGTCGTACTCTCCTCACAAGTGACTCCGGATTTTCTTGGAAGATTGACGGTAGTTGGAAACCAGTCATGCAAATGTGTGGCCACAAATTTTTTAAGTCATGTGAGTGGAGTTAGTGGTAGGTGAGATGCAAAATTGACATGACCAAAGTGGATTTTAGTGGAGTCACCCCCATGCTGCCATGTTTGTGATAATTGGTGAGTGTGCAGCCAATTTTAGTGGGGTAGACATGTTTGGTGCTGGTTGGTGGTGATGATAAATAATTGGAGATGTTCTAGAAGGGATGAAAATGATAAAAGTTACCAATTACATCCACCCTAGATAAAATTTCAGCATGTGTCCAATTATTTCTAACCAAGCTTGCAAAATTTTCTAATCTCTTCAAATTAATTACTCAAGTGGTTCATTTAATTTGAAAAGGGAAACATGCAAATGCAATTGAAAGAGTACTGGCTCAGCTGTTCTGCTTGCTCGTGGACGTCATGCTGGATGGACGCTACCATCCCGCTATTCTCTTGAT
The DNA here is from genome assembly GCA_900205405.1 of Echinochloa crus-galli. Taxonomy (NCBI): domain Eukaryota; kingdom Viridiplantae; phylum Streptophyta; class Magnoliopsida; order Poales; family Poaceae; genus Echinochloa; species Echinochloa crus-galli. The sequence goes on along the minus strand of OAMR01000275.1, from coordinate 1,608,888 downwards.
GGTACTGAGAATGGCGGGCTAGCGTGTCTTGAATCTCTCGGGTACGGTCGTCAATGACATCAACTCGGTCGGAGATGTAAGACAACTCCCGGCCGTAGTCGAAGCGTGCGGACTGTGAGTATCCGGGGTAATATGGCTGGCAGGCACTGTCGTACCCTCCTCCATACCGACTCCCGGACCACTCACCCTGCACCGCCTCTGCTCTGTGGACTCCCTGGGCCGGCCTCTGGTGGTGTACTTCATGCTGTGTGGGCCTAGGTTGATGTGGTGGTGCTCCGGGATGAGTTGGTGTCATCCATGTATCATTTGTCGTGTTCGTTTGGTGCTCGTTGATGTGGACGACTCCCGATGGAATGCACGGCTAAGGGGGATAACCGGCCGAATGGAGTCGTTCGGCCGATTCGGTCATTTCCGGCCCCAATAGCATGTATTTGTTGTAGTTGTACCTGCACAAGTGGCACTCACCAAAACTCGTGGAACTTTATTAGAAACAAAACCTAAGTACATGGAATGTTTCATAAAACCTCATTTATTCCCGAGTATTGGTGGTCGGATTTGGGTTGTAACGACCGCCAACAACGAGTCGTGGCTCCGCCGCCCCGGTCCTTTCTAGGACCCAAATTGAGTTTTGGTAATTAATGACAAGCCTTGTGGACTAACAATTTCATTTGAGAATATGAGAATAGGTTAGTCTCAAGAGTTGGAACGAGCTTCAAATGTTAATATATGGATTTCATGTGTGCTATGAACCATGGGAAGCTCAAGGCAAAGGTATATGATAGGGCTTTTAAATTTGACCAGTCGTAAGGTGATTACAGGATGAAAAATGACCGGGTTGATAGGATACATAGTCGTACTATCAAGAAGGATCAACTTTTTTTTTGAAAGAAAACACCGCAAGGGAGACCCCTGAAGTTTAACGTGCCTCACCCAAGATTTGAACCCTGGGTGGGAGCCTTCTAGCTAGTGGCCTTTGCCACTACACCATGAGCTCCTTGGCGAAGGATCAACTTCATTGGTTCAATAGATTTTTAGTGCCACAATGATCATCGTCTTGCATTTAGTGCATTTAGAAAATGTTGTGACTAACTTGTGAATGGGCTTTGTTGAAAATCTGTTCAAACTAGCACTGTTAGTGCCTGGCGGACTATCCAAGGGACTCGGGTGGACAGTCCGAGAAATGCTGTTTAATTTTAAAGAATAAATCTGTGGAAAAATCCGTTCGGACCTGTCCGGACGTTCCTCGGACAATCCGAGCGTTGGGTGCGGACTGTCCGTGGAATATGTTGACTTGTGGGCCCTCGAGTGCTGACTTGGCGAGTTGTGCGAAGTGAGGTCGGACTGTCCGGGCTCTGGGGTCAGACGGTCCGTATAAATGAGCTCAAATTCTAACAGAAGCGGTTCCCGGTGTTCCAGGTGGTCGGACAGTCCACCTAGGGAGGTCGGACAGTCCGCCTGTGTTATGCAGACAGTCCGAGGCTGACCATCGGACAGTCCGACCGGCTCAACGGTCACCTCTAACACGCGTTTGACGTCACGTTATAGCCGTTGGGATTCGAACGCAGACAGTCCGAGACTGTCGGGCGGAGAGTCCGAGGTGCACGTTTTTGAACTGTGTTTGCACATAACGGCTAATTTTGAGAAGGGGGCTATAAATACTCACACCCCGCGGGCTTGTGAGGTCTCTTGGCACTTTGGAAAGCTTGATACACATTCTAGAGCCCTTGTTCTCCTCTCTTTCACTCACTTGCTTGGAGATTGCATTTCTTTGTGAGATTGAGAGCTTCTAGTGCATTGCATCAAGGATTTGATCATTGTGGCACTAGGATTTCATTGAGCTCGTGGTTGATTTGTTACTCGTGGAGGTTGCCGCCTCCTAGACTGCTTGGAGCTCGTGATTCCACCGAGCACTTCAAGAAGATTGTGAAGTTGCCGTGGAAGATTGGTACCTCCTAGACGGCTTGGAGCTCGTGATTCCACCGAGCAGTTCAAGAAGATTGTGAAGTTGTCGTGGAAGATTGGTGTGAGAGGTCATTGTGCTCACCTCGCCGGAGTGGTGAAGAGCAACTCTAGTGAAATCGAGATTTGGAGCAGTTCTTTGGTTCTAACCGGCTTAGAAATCAAGCGGTGTCTTGACAGAGAAGCGGTTGAACATTGAATCCATCTCAACGTGGACTAGGGGTGACCAGCAAGTTATCGATACCACGGGATAAATTTGTGTCTCTTGCTTGTGGTTTGATTCTTGTTCTTGTCTTAAGCAATTTACTTTAAGCTAGTTTGTCGGTGCTGGGATCGGTCGGCCAATCCTAGCGCCACATAGAATGCGCTGTGTCCCGTCCCCTGACGGTTGATGCAAGAGCTAGCACAGTGAGACAAGGGTTTATCCTGTTTCCGACCGTGAGGTCGTACGTCCAGCAGAGTGCGCTCGGGGCGCTGCACTATCTTGCACCGCAGTGCTTGCAGTGGGGGGCTACAAGCGAGGCGGGAGAGGAGGAGTCTCCAAGTCCCTGAAAATGGATGTGATTGAGGCGAGTGCCGATATCGTGGGAGGCGGTCGTTGTGTCTTCTTTTTTGTGTGTGCGTTCGTCTCCCCCTTTTTCCTCCCCCCCCCTTTCCCCCCTTTTATAGGTCAAGGAGAGAGTGGGGGTGGGAAGGGGTTTACAAGCATAAGTATAGTGCGTGCTACAGGGGTACGCACTGGAGAGCATGGCGTCGGGCGCGCGATTGTCCTTGACCCTGGCAGGGGATTTATGGCGAGCCCCGGCTTCTGCGGGTGTCGTGGCCGTCCCTGTGCTTGTCCTGGAGTGGCTTCGAGGGATGTCATTGCCGTAATCCGTGCCCAGCTGCCCGCCGCTGGTTGATTCGAGGGCGTGGCAGGTGTGAAGAAGGACGGGAGTTGGCAGCACAGGGGTCGGCATGGTGGTTGCTGTCGACCACAGTGCGCGGCGTGCCCGGCTTACCAGGGAATGGCCGAGAGTTGGTGGATTTGACCCGGCGTTCGTCATCACCAGGCCGCGCCTGATCGGAGTTTGTACTCGGTTGCTACTCATATATTCGTTCAAGGGTCCTTCATGCCCATTCGAGGGCTGCCCCGGGGGGAAAGGACGGGAGCGGGTGGAATAGCGATGCGGAATGATGCTTGCAAGTCCGCACAGGGCCTTGCACAGTGCCGCGTGCATCCGCACAGCGCCGGTGAGGACGCATAGTGACCAGAGCAGGTGGAACAGCGAGCTCTGTGGTGTCAGCGGCGCGGCGTGGGGAAAGATTGCCTTTTGACTTTGGCGCCCGCCTGTTGGGGCGGGCATTAAATGCCGTTGTCGGGTGGGGCGCCGGCGCGCGCCGCATTAGAGGGGTGCCCTCGAGCGAGGCGGAGTTGGTTCGCCTGCTTGAGGGGGCACGGGACCCTCGAGCGAGGCGGAGACGGAGGTCGCCACCTGGGTCCCCTTGTCAGGCGAGCTCGGGCGGCTATATTTCGACCGTAAGTTGTGGCGGGCCGCGTTGCCCTGGTGGCCCTTCCGGGCTGCCGGCGATTCGGCCCTTCGTGGTTAACGTTTTTTGAGGGTGATTACCCCGATAATTAGGGGACCCCCTGGGTTTGTCCCCGACAGTACACCAATCAAAAGAAAGGCTTTAAAAGAGTGCACTAAAGGATAGGGCTCGATTCTATGGTCACGTGGGCGCAAGA
>OAMR01000275.1:1579808-1592545 GCA_900205405.1 Echinochloa crus-galli | reverse complement strand
ATATTCCATTCCACCATATTCCACTCCATCCATATCCACACACTTGCATGTCTCGATCTTAAGATGTGATTTGTCTCCTCCGAGATCCAGTCTTTGACTTAGCAAAATATAAGATGCATGCATGCCTTCATCCTTTGTCCCTGAGCTATACAAAAAGTCATACTAGATGTTAGGATAAAAAAGAAGGCATGAGCCTTTGGTGAGGATTCAAATACACTTGAGTGATTGAGTGTGCCAATTGAGGAACAATTTGAAGTTTTCAAAACTTGTGAAAAACTCCGAGATAGGATCCTAAAAAGGGTAGAGTGGAATAAAACTGATTTTGATCTGTTCATCCTTTCAACCGCCCAAGATAAGGAGATTGCTATAAGCCCCATAGGTAAAAAGGTGAATTAAAAACTTTGCCGATGATTCAAGTATTGTTAAAACACTAGTTGTTTATAAAGTTACCTGCAAAAGAAATGACATTGTAGCAACTCCTGATCCACCGACCCTAAGTTTATATCTTTGCTCGAGGACGAGCAAAGAGCTAAGCTTGGGGGAGCTTGTTGGCGGTCGTTACAACCCAAATCCGACCACCAATAATCAGGAATAAATGAGGTTTTATGCAACATTCCATGTACTTAGGTTTTATTTCTAATAAAGTTCCACGAGTTTTGGTGAGTGTCACTTGTGCAGGTACAACTACAACAAACACGTGCTATTGGGGCCGAAAATGAAAGAAACAGCCGAACGACATGTTCGGCCGGTTATCCCCCTTAGCCGTGCATGCAGCGAAGCACAACCGGAAGCCGTCCATGTCAGCAATGACCGAGCGACGACCGTGCAAGACACCTCATCCACTGCCATGTCACCTCTGAGCCAGAAACACACGAAGACCAACACATACAAGCAACCCAGGAGGTCCAAGAAGCAAAGGCGGTGCACGGAGGGCGTTCTGGGTTGGAAGCCCAGTTCGGCCGAACCCACCAGTGTTGGCGGTCGTTACAGCCCAAATCCGACCACCAATACTCGGGAATAAATGAGGTTTTGTGCAACATTCCATGTACTTAGGTTTTATTTCTAATAAAGTTCCACGAGTTTTGGTGAGTGACACTTGTGCAGGTACAACTACGACAAATACGCGCTATTGGGGCCGAAAATGACCGAATCGGCCAAACGACTCCGTTCGGCTGGTTATCCCCCTTAGCCGTGCACGTCACCGGGAGTCGTCCACGTCAACAATGACCAAGCGAACACATCACATGACATGTGGGCGACCGCCAACTCATCCTGCTTATACACATCTAGATGTGTATAAGAGACAGGTCTCTAAGTGCAGCAGAGAATAAACTACGTTCAAGCAAAATGCTTGGAGAAGGTGGCCTTCAGGGAGAAGAATTTAGGCCAGAAACCTCTGATTCTCCCTATGATATCAAGAATGGAGTTGAAGTGAATTCACAGATGTGCTCATCAGACAGCAATAATTTAGAAAGCTATGGAAGGACTGTGTCTTCTTCAATGGTACTTTCTGAGGATTCTTATGCTCCATATGCTGTAGTTTATGGTTTCCACAATGGTGACATAGAGGTTATCCGATTTCTGAACGTGTCGTCTGCTGCTGCAAAATTTGGTGGTGGAGGGATTTACCCACATATTTCTGAGAGGTTCTTTTTGGGGCACAAGGGAGCAATTTTGTGCTTAGCTGCACATTACATGCATGCCCGCTCTGATTCTAGAAACTTTCACCGAGCACTCATTTCAGGGAGTTTAGATTGTACAATTCGTGTCTGGGATCTAGATGCTGGCACCCTTCTTTCTGTTATGCATCATCATGTTGCCTCAGTTAAGCAAATCATACTACCGCCTCCATGGACATACCATCCCTGAAATGAGTGCTCGGTGAAAGTTTCTAGAATCAGAGCGGGCATGCATGTAATGTGCAGCTAAGCACAAAATTGCTCCCTTGTGCCCCAAAAAGAACCTCTCAGAAATATGTGGGTAAATCCCTCCACCACCAAATTTTGCAGCAGCAGACGGCGATCATCAAGACCTCTCCGGACAGGAAGGAAGATCCCGGAGTACCCGTCATTCAGTGCACGATCTGGAATCGTCGCATTGATGATGCACTCTGTGATCTGGGGGCCAGCGTAAACATCATGTCTAAGGTATTATTTAAGAAATTATGCTACCCTACTTTGTCACCATATAAATTACGATACCTCGGGATACTCCCAGGTGAAGTGCTACAGCGGTGATTCTGTGCGCTTGCAGAATGTTTCTATATTTTACTAAGCCATAAGGAAAACCACTGAAACACTCCTTACCCCAGTACCAGGATTCTCAATTCTGATATTGGATTGTAAGAAGTGCCAACAACCAGTTCGGCCGAACCGCCTCCTTCGGCCGAAGTGGCCGGCAACCGCCATCCAGCCCCCCTTGGCGGTTACTCCATCCAACCGCCATCACTTGCTATAAAAAGAGGTGTCCAAGCACCGGTTTGACACACACCAAGCCAAGGAGCTCATTTCCACTTTCATTCTAGTAGAGTTAGGATAGTTTAGTTGGGAGTTAGAGTTGAGTCGTGCTTTTCCTCGGAGGTTCCGGAGTCATCTTCAGAAGCTCTGGTAATAGCTCTTGTATCTTTTACTTTTCCTTTTGTAAGACATTTATCAAGCACTTTGATCATTTAATTTCCCTTTTTGCCTTTGTCATTTATATCTTGCTTCTACTTTATCCTAGTTGCAGCTATATCTTGTTTAGACTATAGTCAGTTATAGTTCTAGTGCTTGTAGTCTTGTTTAAGTCTTTGTCTTGGCTGGTTCTTCGATCTTGCTTGATACTGGAGGTGAATTGTCACCAAGAGTATTGACAAGGTTGCTTGCTCTTGCTAGCGGAGTAAATAGTCGTTGACTAGTGTAGGAGTGGTTCCTAGCCTAGCCAGTGGCCTTAGAGTATTCCCGTCACTACGGAGGTGGTAGCCGGGAGGTGGTGACAACCCTTTCGGTCTTCGTAGCCCATCACGTTAGTTCCAGTCCGTAGGATCCCCCAGCCCGGGAAATAGTGGCACCCCTTCTCATCCCTTTCTGTGTGTTCACCGGTTCCCTATCCCGAAGCTAAAGACATTAGAGTTATCCCAGATCTCCTAGTGCTGGCTCTGTAGCCGCTGTATCTCTAAGCTAGAGTGACATAGGTAGATAAAGAATCCAGGAGTCCTCTATCTCTTCTCGTTGTCCTCCCAGCTATCTATCTCTTCTCTCCCTTACCTGAGTATCCCTTGAGCTGTGTGTCCGGTATATCCACTCATATCCAATACCGTTATCCCATGTATTGTCTGGTCGTGTACCATTCTGTGATAGTCTCGAATATCTGTTCACTAGTAGTCTTGCCAAAGCTTCCCTGCGGAAATATAAATTACGATACCTCGGGATACTCCCAGGTGAAGTGCTACAGCGGTGATTCTGTGCGCTTGCAGAATATTTCTATATTTTACTAAGCCATAAGGAAAACCACTGAACACTCCTTGCATCCAGTATCGGGATTCCCCAATTCTGATATTGGATCGTAAGAAGTGCCAACAGCCGGCCGTCGAGCCGAGCATGAAGCCCCACCGCCACGTAGCCTCTGTGTCGCCGGCCTTCGTGCCGAGCATTTCTTGTGCAGGTTCCACTTGTAGTTGTCCCTTTTTCCCGCAACCCGCCGTCGCCGCTCGCCATCCCTGGCCGCCGCGCACCGAGTACCGCTCGGACCGCGCGAGAGTAGATGTAGCTGTGCCGCGTGCAGGTCGTTAGTGAAACGAACCAGATTTTCATAAAAGAGAATCCGACTCCCTGTACCATCGGACCGCGCGAGAATCCGCCGCGCACCGAGTACCGCTCGGACCGCGCGAGAGTAGATGTAGCTGTGCCGCGTGCAGGTCGTTAGTGAAACGAACCAGATTTTCATAAAAGAGAATCCGCGTCCCAGGACACATCGGCTATCACGTACAGAACTCATTTCAGAATAATATCATTTCCATACATCGAAATCAGAGTACAACAAAGATATTTACATAGAGTTTACGAATTAGTACAAGCCCGTTGGGCTAAACGACAAGTAGAAACCCTACAAAGCGGTAGCTAGGGCTTCAAGTCTTCAACTCCAGTCTTCACTTCTTCACCACAGGCATCCTTGAGCGAAGCACGTAACCCTCCAATCGTAGCATCCACCATGATTGGACTCGAGCTCCAAGTCCAACCTGCAAGCTCACGAACTGTCCCCAAGGAAATGGGACATGTCCACGTCACCAACCGCATATGTGCAAGCTTTAAAGTGGCCTATTCTAGTATAGAAAATATAGCAAGGAATAGGGTATGTCTTCCTATGCGAAGCAGCAGCAAGGTAATATCCTCAACTCAACACCTTTGAAAAACAATGGGCGATCCTGTCAACACAGGTCCCCGTTCTCTATCTCCACTCTCAGTCTGTGACAAGGAAAGCTCCCTCCCTTCCTTGTAGGTACCTCACTCAAAACAGTTTAAAAGGGGGAGATAGAGATAAAAACACGGGCACAAATCAGAGCGTACGCTTCATAGGGGTGGTTGTCCATGACCGGGGACACGGCTATACGTATAGTTTTAACTCTGCAGAGTGTGTACACCTGGAATCTATGCGAGATGCGCCCAGTCGGTATCGAACCTTCTGAACAACACCACACCGAACAGATGTCTAGTAGTTACGGCACCATCCTACTTTTTCGGGCTTGGGCGCATCCTCCCGCAAGAGGTCACCCCGGAACTGTGAAGCACTCCCCCGGGGCCAGTCGGGAGCCAAAGCAAATCAGAGAGCAAAGGTCAACACCAGTCCCCCTTACACTGATACTCTATCCTCCTGCAGGCTTGGTACCGCACTAAATAGTCTCAGGCTCGGGCCCACCCTCATAATGGACACACAATGTGCACGTTTACATAGTCCCATGAAGCAGGTAGTCCGAGTCAGTCCGCACAAGGCCGAAGGCGAGTTTCTTCCACAAATGTGTATCCGCCGCAACGGTCCGCTATCGGCACCCAATACAGGTATTGCCACCCAAACACCTCAAATCCATCAATCTTAAGTATTCCATAAATGTACCCGCCACAGGTACTCCATAGGAGATGCCCAAGTGCAACTCCCCAGCATCCCACAATCCGAAGATTGGGTTGTTGCTCGCCTCCGCGGAAATAGTTTTCAAAATCACCTTCTCCTTCCACCCGGTTTTACCCACTCACGCTAAGAAGGTTTTAAATCATTTTATCACACCATGCAAGAATCACGTAGCATAAGTATATAGTAGTGTAAAACAGGGTAGCAAGGAATAACAGGCATAGAGATAAGGCTATGCAGGGTATATCATCACCATCATGCGGAGTAAGTAAAGCGCTAGCAAACTAGTTGCAATGTCTAATAGGAGTTCAAGATTCGGATGGGCGTGAACCTGGAGGTTGCTCCTCTTCCTTCTCGTAGCAGTATCTTGGATCTTCTGGTTCACCTCGGTCCTCGACAGCTCCTAGAGACGTAATTAAAATAAATACCAAGGACCTACAAGGAAATAAACACCAAAACCGAACCAAGGAAGAACCAAATAACACCAAAGCCTACTCTAACGCGTAGAGCATGATTTTAGAAAAATAATGAAACTGGTTTCATATTTTTCTGAGCTATAGTTAATTAATTATTAATTTTTGAAGTTTAAATCATTTTCTGACATTATTTAATTGATTCCGAAAAAGAAAAGAAAAACAGGGACACGTGGCAGCACCAGGATGTGCCACATGTCGCACAGTCAGCTGGGCCCACTGGTCAGTCACCACTAGTCACTGACAGCTCGGGCAAACGCATTAGCGGTTAAAAGAAAAGAAAAAGGGAAAGGGGCGCTGGATTGGTGTTGGGCTCAAAGTGGCCGGAATGGCCCAACAGCGCCTGGGCCACGACCCTTTTACGGTGGGCTTCCAGACCGGCTCGGCTTAACGCGCGGTGGGCAGGGTCCACCGTGCGCCACGCCTGCGGTCCACCGAGGACCGGGAGCACGGGATCAGTTTGCGGCCGCGGCGGGCATCTCTGTGGCGACCGTTTGGCTGGCTTGGTGTGGCCGCGCGCGTGGTGTTCGCGATGCGCTCCTGCGCGCGGCGCTCGCGCCCTGGCCTCGCCGGCATGCGGCGGCGCTGGCGACGGCGGGGCGCATGGAAGGTCGGCTGGTCTCAAGAAGAGGGGGAAAAGCTTCGGCTCGAGCTCGCGGAAGATTTTGGCAAGAAAAAGGGCGGAGCTTGGCCGGCGGCGAGGCTTCCCGGCGTGCTCTGGTAGAGCTCCGTCTCGACCATGCTGGCGAGGCGGCTTGGCGAGGTGCTAGGGGAAGAAAAGGCTCGGTCTTTACACTGGATTCGTGAGCGGGGAGAAAGGCGAAGCCTTTGGACGAGGGTAAAGGGGGGGGAAGCTTCGGCGGCGGCGGGTTCGCCTTACGATGGCGGAGCGGACATCGGCAATGGTGGAGCTAGCTCCGGTGGGTTCGCGGCCTCCGGGGCTGGACTTGGGCTGTGCTTGTGCACGAACTTTGGCTCACGCGCGCGCGGCAAGCCTTCAGCTTGCGCATCACGTGGCCACGGTGGCGCTCGCGCGGCACGGGCTATCCCGGTGCGCGGCGGCCATGGCGGCCGGGGAAAAAGCAGAGCAAGGCGACGGCAAGGCTGCGAGGGCTCCTAGCGGCGGTACCTGCACTGGTGGCGCGAAGGCCACCTCACAGAAACTACGGCGGCGCGCGGCGCACGGCGCTCATACCATGACGGCCGGAACACAGGCAGGCAACAAGGACGCCGCGACAGCGATGAAGCGCAAGGCAGGATTGGTTACTTCTGAAACAGGTATACCGCATAATCCTTCTTTTTTACAATTATCTGATGAGTCTATAGTTTCTAATCTTGATAACTTAGGCATCAACTTGGGTAGTTGTGATTCTAGTGCTAGGGAGTCAGTTCACTTACTTAAAGCAGTAGAAGGGAAGAGATTAGCCGAACAACCTGTGAGGAATAAGCTATAAGATATTTTTGATAATGAAGGGAAAAGTTTATTTTGAGTAATTTATGTGGAGAGATTATGGATGAGGTTATGGATTCCAGTAGTGATTTAATTAATCATACTACTAGGCAGCCATACCGAGATTCTCCATCACCAAAAAAGAATAGCAAAGTCTCCACTTTGGGTAAAAAAATAATAACAAGAAAAAGAAATCCAAATGAAAGGAATATTTTGGAATAGCAATGGGTTTAAAGACCCGAAGAAACATAAATTTCTTTCTGATCGAACTAAGGAACAGAATCTCAGTTTCATTGCCATATCAGAATCAGGGAGGAGGAATTTTTCCGATCCGTTCTTGAGAAATCTATGTGGTGGTAAGAATTATATTTGGCATTGCAAGGAACCCAAAGGGCATTCAGGGGGAATTTTGTTAGGTATAGACTTGGATATATTTCATATTGGGGCGATAGACGAAGGGGAATTCTATGTCAAGTTCCACTTGTGCAATAAGCATGACAGCTTCAAGTGGGCTTTGGTGGCAGTTTATGGTCCAGCACAGGGAGAGGTGAAGGAGAGTTTTTTAACAGAGCTTGCTTCCATGTGTAGTCATGAGTCTTTACCGATTCTAATGGGCGGTGATTTTAATATCTTACGATGCCCTTCGGAGAAAAATAATAGCAACTTCGACCATCGTCGGCCTTTTCTTTTTAACACTGTAATTGATGGTCTGGATTTGCGTGAATTAGAGATGTCAGGGAGACAATACACATGGGCAAATTCACTTCAGGTACCCACCTATGAAAAATTAGATAGAGTGCTGATGACAACAGAGTGGGAGCAAAAGTTTCCATTATCTACAGTCGTGGCGCTTACCCGAGATGTGTCTGATCACACTCCGCTACTCTTGAGCACCGGTGAATCTTCATCGGGCAGTACACAACCTGTTTTTAAATTTGAATTGGGTTGGCTGCTACGGGATGAGTTCGCGGATATGGTCAAGGATATTTGGACCAATGAGAATAATGGTAATACTCCCATGGAAAAGTGGCAATCCAAAATACGTAGAGTTCGTCAACATATTCGGGGGTGGGCGAAGAATACTAGTGGCACGTATAAAAAGGAGAAGAAACAATTGTTGGATAAACTGAATTTTCTAGACAAAAAGGCTGAGTCTAATCTCTTGTCTCAACAAGAGATTGATTTAAAACACGTCTTCATAATAGGTTAGCGGAATTATTGAGAGAAGAGGAGGTGAAATGGTACCAACGGGCAAAGGTTAAAGATTTGCTGGAGGGAGACTCTAACACCAAATACTTCCAGTTAATCGCCAACGGCAAACATAGAAAAACGAGAATTTATCAGCTACAGGATGGGAATCAAACGATATGTGGTGATGACAATTTAAAAAGTTATATTACCACATACTATCAAGGTCTATTTGGTCCCCCTGAGGAAAATGATTTTCAGCTTGATGAGAATCAGACTGATGACATTCCTCAGGTTTCTGCAGTCGAGAACGAGATCCTGGTGGCCGAGTTTTCTGAACAAGAAGTAAAAGACGCGGTATTTCAAATGGAACATAATAAAGCTCCAGGCCCTAATGGTTTTCCTATATAATTCTATCATGCTTTTTGGGACGTTATTAAAGAAGATTTAATGCTCCTGTTCCATGAGTTTCATGAAGGCAATTTACCTCTGTATAATCTGAATTTTGGTACAATTATTTTATTACCAAAGTGTAATGAGGCCATCAAAATTCAGCAATATAGGCATATTTGTTTGCTTAACGTAAGCTTTAAAATCTTTACGAAGGTGGCAACAAATAGAATTTCGCAAGTAGCTCAAAAGGTCATAAGCCCGACTCAAACGGCATTCTTGCCTGGTAGGAATATTATGGAAGGGTAGTTGTTTTACATGAAACGGTGCATGAACTCCATAGGAAAAACCAGGATGGGGTTATCTTTAAGATAGACTTTGAGAAAGCGTACGATAAGGTCAGATGGCCTTCTGTACAGCAGACATTGAGGATGAAAGGTTTTTCAGAAAAATGGCGGCAGTGGACGGAGGCTTTTACTCAGAAGGGCCATGTCGGAATTAAGATAAATGATCAGGTGGGCCAGAATTTTCAAACATGGAAGGGGCTTAGACAAGGGGATCCACTATCACCTATTCTCTTCAATATTGTGGTTGATATGCTAGCCATTATCATAGGGGGGAAGCTTCGGCGGCGGCGGGTTCGCCTTACGATGGCGGAGCGGACATCGGCAATGGTGGAGCTAGCTCCGGTGGGTTCGCGGCCTCCGGGGCTGGACTTGGGCTGTGCTTGTGCACGAACTTTGGCTCACGCGCGCGCGGCAAGCCTTCAGCTTGCGCATCACGTGGCCACGGTGGCGCTCGCGCGGCACGGGCTATCCCGGTGCGCGGCGGCCATGGCGGCCGGGGAAAAAGCAGAGCAAGGCGACGGCAAGGCTGCGAGGGCTCCTAGCGGCGGTACCTGCACTGGTGGCGCGAAGGCCACCTCACAGAAACTACGGCGGCGCGCGGCGCACGGCGCTCATACCATGACGGCCGGAACACAGGCAGGCAACAAGGACGCCGCGACAGCGATGAAGCGCAAGGCAGGATTGGTTACTTCTGAAACAGGTATACCGCATAATCCTTCTTTTTTACAATTATCTGATGAGTCTATAGTTTCTAATCTTCTGATATCTGGGGTTGTGCCACACCTAGTAGATGGAGGGCTATCCATCTTACAATATGCGGATGACACAATTTTGTTTATGGAGCACGACATGTCTAAGGCTGTGAATATGAAACTCCTGTTGTGTGCTTTTGAGAAATTATCTGGTCTGAAAATAAATTTTCATAAAAGTGAATTATTCTGTTTTGGCCGGGCCAGTGATTGTGAACAACAATATGCTGAATTATTTGGATGCCAATTGGGAGCTTATCCATTTAGATATCTCGGCATTCCGATGCACTACAGGAAGCTTAGTAACTCGCATTGGAAATCGATAGAGGAATAGTTTGAGAGAAAGCTCAGTAGTTGGAAAAGGAAAACATATGTCTGTGGGTGGAAGGCTAGTTTTAATTAACTCAGTCCTATCCAGTCTAGCGGTATTTATGTTGTTCTTCTTTGAGGTCTCTAAAGGGGTTCTAGAACGGTTGGATTATTATAGATCGAGGTTTTTCTGGCAATCCGATGAGCATAAGAGGAAGTATAGACTAGCAAGATGGACTGTGTAATGTCAACCGAAGGACATTGGCGGCCTTGGGATTAAGAATTTAGAGGTACACAACCGGTGTCTGTTGAGTAAATGGTTATTTAAGCTTATTAATGAAGATGGCCTATGGCAAAACCTTTTGCGAAATAAATATCTACGTACTCAAACTATCACTCAGGTGGATAGAAAACTTGGTGATTCTCACTTCTGGTCTGGGTTGATGAAGGTGAAACAAACTTTTACTAATTTTGGGACTTTCCAATTGAATGATGGCTCACAGGTCAGGTTCTGGGAAGACAAATGGTTGGGTAACTTTACCTTGCAACATCAATATCCAGCTTTATATCAGATTGTGAGGAAGAAACATGATACGGTAGCGAAGGTTTTTTCTAGGATTCCTTTAAATGTGTCTTTTATAAGATCATTAGTTGGTCCTCTTTTGCATGCATGGTACGATATTGTGCGCCGTGTTAGCCATGTTAATTTGAATGATAGTAGAGATAAGTTCCGGTGGAATCTTACCCAATCTAGTTTATTCTCTGTTAAGTCAATGTACATGGCCCTCATAAATAACACCAATATTCAAAGGAATAAGGTTATCTGGATATTAAACTACCTCTGAAGATCAAAATTTTCTTGTGGTATTTAAAAAAAGGGGTGATCCTAACAAAGGATAATCTAGTTAGGAGGAATTGGAATGCTAGCAAACTTTGTGCTTTCTGTTCCAAGGAAGAGACAATACAACACCTCTTTTTTAATTGTCATATGGCTAAATTTCTTTGGAGAGCTGTACAGTTTGCTTTCAACATACAGACACCCCATAGCTTTCATGATTTATTTCATACTTGGCTTATAGGGATGGATGGTAAACTAAGAAATCAAATGCTTGTGGGGGCTTCTGCTTTATGTTGGGCATTGTGGTTTAGTAGAAATGATTTAGTTTTTGACAAATCTCCAATCAAAACTTATTTGCATGTCTTGTTCAGAGGGACGTACTGGCTTCGGTTTTGGGCGCAGCTTCAACGGCATGAGCAAGATAAACAAGCAATAAAAGTTGCATGTCAAATGTTGGAGGCATTGGCAATGCGTTTCTTCGCTCAACATGGATGGAGATTTAGCAATAGGATTGTGTGCTAGTTTATCTTCAGACTCTTTGGTGTGCTTTTTGTTAATCACTGTGTTTGCAGACGGATGTGCTGCAAGTTGTAAACTTTTGGCAGTAGCCCAACGGGTCAAGGCAGGATTATTTTCCTTTATCAAAAAAGCAAGGACGCAGCGAGAGGGAGGTGCGGTCATGCTGCTCACCGATGGGCTCGTCGGCGAGAGAAGGCGACGCGGTTCGGGTTGCGGCCGTGTCGAGGAGAGGCTGTGCAGGAAGAGCGGCTGCGGCGATGTCGTCGTTCGGGGTGCCGGCTCGACGGTGTTCGGCGTGGTGCTCGCGGTTCGGCTCGTCGGCGTCGGCGTCGACGTCGTGGTCCCACCTCCGGCTCGTGGTCGGCGGCGTCGCCCAGCGCTCGATGCAGGGGCGTCTTCTACGTCGTCAGCTGCAGCGCGTGGCGCGTCCCGGCACCACGACGGCATTGTCGAAGATGGCGTCCTCCTCCGGCTCCGGCTTCCCTTCTTCTCCCCCTTCTTCTCCTCCTTCCCTCTTCCTTCTGGTGTCTGGTGGCGGCGCGGAGGAGAACCCCAAGGGGGCAGCGGTGGCTAGGGCAAGGAGGCTGCGGCCGGGAGGATTTTATAGGGGGAAGAAGTCCATTTTTGGCCATCGAATTACAGCCGAAGTTTAGTTTTGACCATCCAACTCAAAAACCAGAAATCTTTGGCCATCGAACTCTTAAAACCGTTCACAATTGACCATCAGGCGGTTTTAGAGGGTGGTTTTGCTTACGTGGACGACACATGGCGGTGGGGCCCGCATGTCAGCTCTATCCTCTCTTCTCCCTCCTCTCTCTCTTCTATTTCCCCTCTCTCCACCGGCGTGCAGAAGCACCCGCGCAAGCCACCTCCGCCACCCCCTCCGGCACCCCACGCCCCCTCTCCGCCTCTTCCCCGCGCCCCTCCCCGCGACCCGCGTCCTCCGGCGCCCCCTCCGCCGCCCCTCCGGCACCCCCTCCTCTTCCCCGCGCGAATCGAAAGGAGGCGGCGGTGGTAGCGGCAGTGAGTCACCTCGGGTGAAACCTTGGCCCGGCCTCCCCTTCGCACAAGAACGCCCGCGTGGAGCTCTCCTCCCGCGCTGTCGACACCGTGCACTAGGACGTCCGTCTCCCCGTCCCCGACCGCAGGAGAACACCGGCGGCAAGCCCCACGGCGACCGCTCCAGGTGCTCAGTGACCACTCCAGGAGCTCAGCGAGAGGGGCTGCTTCGCTGGGGAGGCCGCATCGGCGCAGTCGGAGGAGTTGTAGAGGGCGACGATGTCGTCAGAGATTGTGGTGGCGGCGGCGGCCTGATGTGGGTGGGCCTGGAGGTCGAGGCCGGCGGGGGGCGTGGCGCGCGCGGCGACGGTCCGG
>OAMR01000275.1:1529482-1556114 GCA_900205405.1 Echinochloa crus-galli | reverse complement strand
GCTATTGGGGCCGGAAATGACCGATTCGGCCGAACGACTCCGTTCGGCCGGTTACCCCCCTTATTCGTACAAGTCATCCCGGAGCACCGCCACATCACTCAGGGCCTGATCAACACGAACTCAGCACCAAAGGCCGGCCCAGGAGGGATCCAGAGCTGAAGGCGATGCAGCGGGGCGGGCCTGGGCTTCCGGCCCAGTTCGAGCGAACTAGGTGGTTCGGCCGAACTGCCCCCAAGTCAGCACCGCCTTCCAGGGGTGAATCCTGGTGGTGGGAGCCAGAGGCGGCAAATCCCACGGTTCGGCCGAACTGGCCAGTTCGGCTGAACCGGGGAATTCGGCCGAAGGCCCGGCACCGCCTCCCTGGCTGCCTTGGTGGTTACCCTGCCTACAACCGCCATCAACTGTTATAAATTGGACAGCCCCAGCCCTCATTCAACACACAGCAAGCCAAGGAGCTCTCTCATTCCACTTGTTCCAGTAGAGTTAGGATAGTTTAGTTGGGAGTTAGAGTTGAGTCGAGCTTGCCTCGGAGGTTCCGGAGTCGTCTTCAGAAGCTCTGGTATAAGCTCTTGTATCTTTTACTTTTCCGTTTGTAAAACTTTGAGTTATCAATATATTTATCTTTATCTTGTTGCCTTTGTCATTTATATCTTGCTTCTACTTTATTCTAGTTGCATCTATATCTTGTTTAGACTATAGTTAGTTATAGGTCCAGTACTTCTAGTTCTTGTTTAAGTCTTTGTCTTGGCTAGTTCTTTGATCTTGCTTGATACTGGAGGTGAATTGTCACCAAGAGTATTGACAAGGTTGCTTGCTCTTGCTAGCAGAGTAAGTAGTCGTTGCCTAGTGTAGGAGTGGTTCCTAGACTAGTCGGTGGCCTTAGAGTGATGTGAACCCGCTAGGGTTTGTGCCCAATCTTTCGATGAGAGACGTGGGGGATAACTCGATTGGAGGAGATGACGTTCACGGCCCGACTACAACCTTAGTCTTCGTAGCCCACCACGTTAGTTCTGGTCCATAGGATTCCCCAGTTGGGAATTGGTGGCACCCCTTCTCATCCCTTTTTGTGTGTCACGGGTTCCCTTGTCCCGAAGCTAAGACAATAGAGTTAACCCAGATCTCCTAGTGCTCGCTCTATAGCCGCTGTATCACTAAGCTAGAGTGACATAGGTAGATAAAGTATCCAGGAGTCCTCTATCTCTTCTCGTTGTCCTCCCAGCTATCTATCTCTTCTCTCCCTTACCAGAGTATCCCTTGAGCTGTGTGTCCGGTATATCCACTCCTATCCAATACCGTTATCCCCTGTCTTGTCTAGTCGTGTACCCTCCTCTGATAGTCTCGAATATCTGTTCACTAGTAATCTTGCCAAAGCTTCCCTGCAGAAATATAAATTACGATACCTCAGGATACTCCCAGATGAAGTGCTACAGCGGTGATTCTGTGCGCTTGCAGAATATTTATATATTTTACTAAGCCATAAGGAAAACCACTGAAACACTCCTTACCCCAGTACTAGGATTCTCAATTCTGATATTGGATCGTAAGAAGTGCCAACAAACACCTCTTCTTTTTTGTCATTGTAATCATCGTAGTAGCCATTTGTGTCAAGTTGGATTTCATGTAACCCTTCAATTCATAGCTAATTTGTATCAGATGACTTCAACTTGGAACTTTAATTTGGTTCATGACAATGTCAAGTTCATTTGTGTCAATCGCATTCCATGTTGTCGAGATCATCAAGGTCACATGTTCACAGAAACTAGCATCGACACATTTTCACAAGTTCCCAACTAACAGCATGACTAACACCATGACTACAGTTAAAACATAAACATCTACAAACAAGTTTCAAGACAAGCAAAAGATTAGAGGTTGTCCTGGCCATCACAAGTAGGCCACCATTACAGCAAAAGCATAAGAACCCATAAGAGCAGTCAGTTCTTCTTCAGCATAACTCCCAACAGAACTGCAACAATAACTCCAAACAAGCAAAGGATGAAGCCATACAACATATTCTTGTCCTAGCCGTCACTCCTAATCCTCTATTCCAGTGTCCTCTGTTCCGTCTCTATGCTCTCTTTCTCTTTGATCAGATTGCACTTCTCTCTAGCCCATTCCTACTTCTGAAGCTCTAGAGCATTCTTCTCTTCAGACATCTCAATCCTAAGCTGAATGACCGCCAAAAGATCAACTTGAGCCTCATCTGCCTTACTCTTAAACTTGCTCACGGCTTCCCACAGGCTTGAGGTGACTTCCTGGAATATAGGAGGACACTTGTCGTCCTTCCAGTACATGAAGTCACACATGTTCTTCTTCCCCTGGGTTTAAAAAATAACAATGAGAATGCATCTAGTATTTACAACATAATCCTAATCAACATTGAAATGACAGTACTCAAAAGAAAATTACCTAGAGTGGACATGCTAGGTACCGGCGCCCTGTGTTCTTGCCAACCCAGCACAAGAGGCACCTTGGATGCTTCCCATGACGGCAGCGGACTTCTACCTCCTCATCAATGCCACCCCGTTCCTTGGTCTCCATGCCTTCAGGGAGTTGACTCAATGAAGCAGACTACAAAGAAATACACAATGAATCATCACAATTTGTCTAATTATCAAGTTAATACCAACATAACTGCCTCATCACACATTGAAACTACCAATTTCATATGTATAACACATGAACAATCATAGAACTATCAATTTCAGTCACCACATGTATAACAGATGATAATCCTAAAAACAATTCACATGTATAGTAGATGAATAACCCTACAACTACCAATTTCAGTCACCACATTGAAGAAAACTTGAACAGAGATAGATATAGACGAACCCCAGATCAAACGGAGTAGCTCGATGGTGAGTACCTAGCTGATGGATCTTGAGGTGGACTTCCCCGAATCCTCTGACGATGAAGAACCGTGGCGCCCGCCTCTACAGCCTGCGCCCTCCCACTTGCCGCAGAACGCCACACCACGCTTGCCGTGCGCCTTGGCGACCTTGTCCATGACACATGCCAGACAAGGAGTCCCCTCCGAACAAAGGGCTGGGATGGGCGCAGGGATCGCTTTCCCACGAAACTGGTGGAGCTTCGACGACCATCTCCACCAGTGCAGCCCTCGGATCTGTCACCAACTTGCTCGCTAGGGGACATCTCTCTCAACGCCGGCCTAGGATCTAGGGGGACATGACCGCGAACTAGGCGGATTTGCTGAGGGAGAACAACGGCCGGCGGAACTCGGGAGGTAGGGGTGGTTGGGAGAAGAACGGGCGGCGACAAGCCGATGAACTAGGTAGTGGCGGTGGGCGTGGAGAGGGAGGGCGGCGGCGGGCGGCGAGTGGGAGGGGAGCGGGAAGAGGAGCGGCAGCGGCCGTCGACACGGGAGCAGGGAAGAAGAGCGGGTGGTGAGCGAGAGAGGAGAGGTGCTAGGGTTGTTGCGCTGGCGTCGTTTCATTATATTTGACCCAATTGGTAACCTCACCCCTCCTCTGCAACCGGTGCCCCGAACCGGCGGGTGCAGGCAAACAATCAAGCCCACGTGTCCCCCACAAATGCAGTCCAGCCCCCCTATGCAGGCTACCAACCAACTACTCCACCAGGCCAAAAGCGGGCTATGCATCTAACCAATCATGTATTGGTTTATGGGGCCTGACTTGAGCTGACCATGCACAATAATAAACCAGGTCACCCCTGTGCACCGAACCAATCAGGCCTAACTGCACACGCGCAGCCACGGCGAGAAAAGATTGACAAATCAAGCAGCGGCCCGGACGGGTGGTGAGGCTAGATGGCAACAGCGACGGCGGTGCGCAGCCGGCCTGCTTTGCTGGACCACGGCGGCAGCGCACGGCCACAGCCAGCGGGTGGAGGTGCAGCGGCGCACGACGGTGACCCCTGCTGCGCGATGGCGGCGGCACGAGAGCGAAGCTGTGGCATGTGGGTGGCCGCAGGCCGCGATAGCACCCACGCCTGTAGGGGTAGGTGGAGGCATTAAGGAGGGTTCACCGGCAGGCAGAGGTAAAAGCAGTGTTGAGCGCATGGCAGGGGCATCAGGAGCACAGACAAACAAGATGATGATTCGATAGCTGATGGGGTGGGGAGGCCATGGACACCCCATCATCTCTCCTCTCTCCTCGTATTCCTCGCCAGGCAAGTCAAGATTGACCTCTGAGATTGAAACCTTGGGTGCTGCTTGATCCGGTGGGGAGTGGTCCCATTTGGAGGGTTAACAACTTGATTTGTTGTAAATACTCACAGAGCAGTACTAATAATAATTTTGCAAAACTATGGACTCAGTTAAGCTGGATATCAAGCATTGCGATTTTGTGCATCAAATCTTTTTTCATGAGTAGTAGTGGATGTTCCTGGGTATGGCAACAATTTACAGCATGAATGGCCTCCGTTATTTTATTGCCAACGATACAAAAGTTGAATAATGTTGGTGTTTTTATAATTAAATAATAAATGGTGGTTGAACTGCCTGTATGGAAGATGTTTTCTATTTCACAATTGGCTTGATAGAATTGCAAATGAATTCAGCATCTAAAAATTAGTGTGCTTTTGGTTATCTGATTATTCATGATTACTCAATCCCAAATAATTCAAAGCAATTCCAATAAAACATAAATCTTTATAAACAGANGATCGTAAGAAGTGCCAACAAACACCTCTTCTTTTTTGTCATTGTAATCATCGTAGTAGCCATTTGTGTCAAGTTGGATTTCATGTAACCCTTCAATTCATAGCTAATTTGTATCAGATGACTTCAACTTGGAACTTTAATTTGGTTCATGACAATGTCAAGTTCATTTGTGTCAATCGCATTCCATGTTGTCGAGATCATCAAGGTCACATGTTCACAGAAACTAGCATCGACACATTTTCACAAGTTCCCAACTAACAGCATGACTAACACCATGACTACAGTTAAAACATAAACATCTACAAACAAGTTTCAAGACAAGCAAAAGATTAGAGGTTGTCCTGGCCATCACAAGTAGGCCACCATTACAGCAAAAGCATAAGAACCCATAAGAGCAGTCAGTTCTTCTTCAGCATAACTCCCAACAGAACTGCAACAATAACTCCAAACAAGCAAAGGATGAAGCCATACAACATATTCTTGTCCTAGCCGTCACTCCTAATCCTCTATTCCAGTGTCCTCTGTTCCGTCTCTATGCTCTCTTTCTCTTTGATCAGATTGCACTTCTCTCTAGCCCATTCCTACTTCTGAAGCTCTAGAGCATTCTTCTCTTCAGACATCTCAATCCTAAGCTGAATGACCGCCAAAAGATCAACTTGAGCCTCATCTGCCTTACTCTTAAACTTGCTCACGGCTTCCCACAGGCTTGAGGTGACTTCCTGGAATATAGGAGGACACTTGTCGTCCTTCCAGTACATGAAGTCACACATGTTCTTCTTCCCCTGGGTTTAAAAAATAACAATGAGAATGCATCTAGTATTTACAACATAATCCTAATCAACATTGAAATGACAGTACTCAAAAGAAAATTACCTAGAGTGGACATGCTAGGTACCGGCGCCCTGTGTTCTTGCCAACCCAGCACAAGAGGCACCTTGGATGCTTCCCATGACGGCAGCGGACTTCTACCTCCTCATCAATGCCACCCCGTTCCTTGGTCTCCATGCCTTCAGGGAGTTGACTCAATGAAGCAGACTACAAAGAAATACACAATGAATCATCACAATTTGTCTAATTATCAAGTTAATACCAACATAACTGCCTCATCACACATTGAAACTACCAATTTCATATGTATAACACATGAACAATCATAGAACTATCAATTTCAGTCACCACATGTATAACAGATGATAATCCTAAAAACAATTCACATGTATAGTAGATGAATAACCCTACAACTACCAATTTCAGTCACCACATTGAAGAAAACTTGAACAGAGATAGATATAGACGAACCCCAGATCAAACGGAGTAGCTCGATGGTGAGTACCTAGCTGATGGATCTTGAGGTGGACTTCCCCGAATCCTCTGACGATGAAGAACCGTGGCGCCCGCCTCTACAGCCTGCGCCCTCCCACTTGCCGCAGAACGCCACACCACGCTTGCCGTGCGCCTTGGCGACCTTGTCCATGACACATGCCAGACAAGGAGTCCCCTCCGAACAAAGGGCTGGGATGGGCGCAGGGATCGCTTTCCCACGAAACTGGTGGAGCTTCGACGACCATCTCCACCAGTGCAGCCCTCGGATCTGTCACCAACTTGCTCGCTAGGGGACATCTCTCTCAACGCCGGCCTAGGATCTAGGGGGACATGACCGCGAACTAGGCGGATTTGCTGAGGGAGAACAACGGCCGGCGGAACTCGGGAGGTAGGGGTGGTTGGGAGAAGAACGGGCGGCGACAAGCCGATGAACTAGGTAGTGGCGGTGGGCGTGGAGAGGGAGGGCGGCGGCGGGCGGCGAGTGGGAGGGGAGCGGGAAGAGGAGCGGCAGCGGCCGTCGACACGGGAGCAGGGAAGAAGAGCGGGTGGTGAGCGAGAGAGGAGAGGTGCTAGGGTTGTTGCGCTGGCGTCGTTTCATTATATTTGACCCAATTGGTAACCTCACCCCTCCTCTGCAACCGGTGCCCCGAACCGGCGGGTGCAGGCAAACAATCAAGCCCACGTGTCCCCCACAAATGCAGTCCAGCCCCCCTATGCAGGCTACCAACCAACTACTCCACCAGGCCAAAAGCGGGCTATGCATCTAACCAATCATGTATTGGTTTATGGGGCCTGACTTGAGCTGACCATGCACAATAATAAACCAGGTCACCCCTGTGCACCGAACCAATCAGGCCTAACTGCACACGCGCAGCCACGGCGAGAAAAGATTGACAAATCAAGCAGCGGCCCGGACGGGTGGTGAGGCTAGATGGCAACAGCGACGGCGGTGCGCAGCCGGCCTGCTTTGCTGGACCACGGCGGCAGCGCACGGCCACAGCCAGCGGGTGGAGGTGCAGCGGCGCACGACGGTGACCCCTGCTGCGCGATGGCGGCGGCACGAGAGCGAAGCTGTGGCATGTGGGTGGCCGCAGGCCGCGATAGCACCCACGCCTGTAGGGGTAGGTGGAGGCATAGCAGAGGGCTCACCGGCAGGCAGAGGTAAAAGCAGTGTTGAGCGCATGGCAGGGGCATCAGGAGCACAGACAAACAAGATGATGATTCGATAGCTGATGGGGTGGGGAGGCCATGGACACCCCATCATCTCTCCTCTCTCCTCGTATTCCTCGCCAGGCAAGTCAAGATTGACCTCTGAGATTGAAACCTTGGGTGCTGCTTGATCCGGTGGGGAGTGGTCCCATTTGGAGGGTTAACAACTTGATTTGTTGTAAATACTCACAGAGCAGTACTAATAATAATTTTGCAAAACTATGGACTCAGTTAAGCTGGATATCAAGCATTGCGATTTTGTGCATCAAATCTTTTTTCATGAGTAGTAGTGGATGTTCCTGGGTATGGCAACAATTTACAGCATGAATGGCCTCCGTTATTTTATTGCCAACGATACAAAAGTTGAATAATGTTGGTGTTTTTATAATTAAATAATAAATGGTGGTTGAACTGCCTGTATGGAAGATGTTTTCTATTTCACAATTGGCTTGATAGAATTGCAAATGAATTCAGCATCTAAAAATTAGTGTGCTTTTGGTTATCTGATTATTCATGATTACTCAATCCCAAATAATTCAAAGCAATTCCAATAAAACATAAATCTTTATAAACAGAAGTTAATTTGGCTAAAAGGGACTGTTCATATGTTATCTGTAGTTGAGCAATTCCAACAAAACTTAACCTTTATCATATCTGCTTTTGCTTGAAGGTTCCAGTTGTGTCGCAACAAATATTCTGTCTGGATATCAAGTATATTTGCTTGGATTAAGGCATATATTTTATTGCATATTTAATTTGAATGAAAATGTGATCCAAATGTGTATCTGTAGGCTACTGTGCATGTAGTTCATCCGAAAAAGAAAACAGAAAGGGTACATTTGAGGACCGTATCAGCTATGCCCATAGTTTATATAGACTGTTCAAAAGATAAACATGATAGAGGAGATTTGAGGGCCTGCTTGGCTCCCAGCCACAGCACGCCACGCCACAGTGCTATGGCGGCTGTGGCGAGGGAAACGGCGCCCCGCTACAGTGGCGTGGCGTGTAGGCTACTGTGCATGTAGTTCATCCGAAAAAGAAAACAGAAAGGGTACATTTGAGGACCGTATCAGCTATGCCCATAGTTTATATAGGCTGTTCAAAAGATAAACATGATAGAGGAGATTTGAGGGCCTGCTTGGCTCCCAGCCACAGCACGCCACGCCACAGTGCTGTGGCGGCTGTGGCGAGGGAAACGGCGCCCCGCTACAGTGGCGTGGCGTGGTGTGGCTGCCAGCCAAACACGCCCTGAGTGTTGTTCATCTTCAATTGCTATTTGGCGCTAGATACTGACAATGGATGGAAGCAGAATAGCATGATTATTGTTCGGTTTAGGAAATTTCCTTTTAGTTTAGCATTTCTATTGCTATCATCCCACAGATATTCTTTTTCATATAAGTGAATGATTGTTTATTGTTCTTTATGACAAATGTTCTCTCAGTTCATTATTGTTTTTTTTTGCCATCAACCACCTAAGCTGACTACAAAGTTGACAATTTGCACCACATTCTTATTTTTGCTGCTGTAGGCTATGCTTTGATGTCTTAGCGATGGTTCCAGAGATGCAACAATCCTCAAGGTAATGTCGGCCCTAATACTGCAGCCTTTTAAATAAGTATATATGTGACATCAAATTCAATGGCAAACAATTTGCAGATGCAATCTAATTTTGTCAAATTTTATCTTGCTCCTCAAACCATGGTCACCTCACTATAAATTCTGCACCGTTTCAAATACATCTGCCTGACCCTACCAATTTTATCTACAGAAGTGATTCATGAAACGAAGGGCGGGCTTGGTGCAGCGGTAGAGCCTACCGTCTGTAACCGGAAGGTCCCGGGTTCAAGCCCCAGCCTCTGCACATTTGTGCGGGTAAGGTTTGGGCGCTATTACAACCCTTCCCCAGACCCCGCACGGTGCGGGAAGCCTACAGCACTAGGTACGCCCCCCCCTTTGAAGTGATTCATGAAACATACAACACTTACTAAAAATTTAAGACAAGTAGTTCATTGGTTGCTATTTTTCTTTTTGGTACCAGTGACAGTTTTAAAAGTTAAAACAACATCTAGCAAGTGCAAGCCTCTCAAAAATAGCATACATGACTTTTTACAGAGCCCACGGAAAAGCAAAACTGGGCTCTACAGCCTTAGTGAAATTCTTGGTGATGTTTTCCTAATCACATTTATTGGCATACCCCATCATTGTGCCCTTTTGTCAATCCAATCAGTACAGGTGCTAGGTAATATGTTGGATAGACAGCCTTAAAAATATACATCTACATGATAATTTTATAGGGCTAAATCTAGCATCATCACTATGCCCTTTTTCTATCCAGTCAACACCAGTACAAGCAGAGGTTCCAAATTTTTTGTTATGAAACCATCAGAGTAGCTTTATCTTCAATCTTGTTCTTACATAATCATGTTCACGTCATTTTTTGAGTATTACCTATTGTAATTCTAAAATCTAAAACCTCATTTGCATCAAGAGTAAAATTTTCATGCTTTCGTGGGGAGTGGAAATCCTGATGTTCTTATACTAAATACAAATCACATATGACAGGAATGATTGAAACCGACAGATTGGAAGCTGACAATGACAGACATGATTTCAAGCTGCTCTTCCTTTAAAAAGAAGTGACAAGGTTGGTTTCCACTGTCCATGTATTCTCACGTACTAACAATAGTGGGGAAATACTTATGCCACTTGCCAGCCTCCCTTCTTGTCTGCTGTAGCTGATGAAAATAGATATTCTTTTGGCCTCAAGCACTTGTTGCCTTCCCATTTAAGAACAAACCTTCTTTGGATGATTTGGGCTATAGATACACTGGCAAATCTTTGGACTACACCTATTCGAGAACGGCTGCCCGAAAAGTAGCAGGCTTGTAGCTGTTGCATCTGCGCCTCGATAGTTGTACATAGCAAGTAGGAATGTACTTGCAATACTTATGCTAATGGTTTTACCGTGCTAATAATATCAGGACACATATTTGATTGTCCATCTTAAGCAACGAAAAAACGTGTATTGTGTATACAGTACAATGTATGCATATAGCATTAGCATCAATCGTATAATATTTTATATCAAACGTATAACTAATTGATCCGCGCGCCCATGCGTGCGCAAAACACTAATTTATGAAACTATGCAATTAGTTTTTTTATTTACCTGTATTTAATGCTCCATGCATGTGTCATTTGCTATATTTAATATTTTAATGTGATGTCGATGTGATAAAAGTTTGGAAAGTTTGGTGGAACTAGAGGGATACAAGCAAAAGTCCAATCGGCCAAAATGCTATTTAGAAGGAATTTGCCTTGTTTATTCTAAAATAAGGATAGCTCAAATGTCCATATGGCTGGATTCAGTGTTGTAATTTTCCTCATTTTATTTATTTCTTAACTTTTGCTGACGTATTGTTTTTCTCACAACCCCTCCCTTTTCCTGAAGAAGAAAGAGGTATAGAAACATCGAAGTCCTATCTTTTTCGTTTCCTCTTTGTTTCATCGGAAACGGCATCGAAAGTCGAAACTGACCAACTGGAGAATTGACGACATGTGGTTAACGACAGCCATGACGCAGGCTCTTGGAGTTGGGATGCTGCCGTCTTCTGACCCGCCGCTGGCTTCTAACCTTCGACCATTCCGAGCATACCTTTGGCCACGTGCAGTACTTGCAAGTTGGAAGAATCTACCCGAGTGTGTGAACGTTCTCTCCCAAGGATCGATTCCTTTTCCCTTCTTTTCACCGATGGGTGTGTTTAGTTCAAAAAAAAATAGGAAAAGTTTGGTGAAAATGTCACATTGGACACTGTAGTGCACTGTAGTACTTTTTGTTTGTTTGTGGTAAACATTATCCTACCATCACCTAACTAGGCTCAAAAGATTAGTCTCGTCGTGTACATCAAAACCATGTAATTAGTTTTTTTTATTTACCCACGTTTACTGTTCCATGTATGAGGAGAGAGATTTGATGTGATAGGTGAATAGTGAAGTTTGGAGAGAGAATTTTGGGAAGTTTGGTGATTTGATAGGAAACTAAACACAGCCAATGCGAAGTTGTTACCAACAACTTCTGGCGCGGATCCTACGCCTATAGCTGCTTCCTATAAAGAGCACACTGATGAATGATGATGATGCGTGCGCGCAGGTGCAACCTGGAGCTTGAAGCTCGAGACTCTCCAGCGCGCAGAGCCATGGAGAAGAAGACGCTCGTGCTGTACCCGTCGCTGGGCGTGGGCCACCTCAACCCCATGGTGGAGCTATAGATGGCCACCGTGCCGTGCCGGCACGACACGCGGCACGGCCCGCGCCGTGTCGTGCCGCCGTGCCGCCGTGCCGACCGTGTCGTGCCGGACCGTACTATGGGCCACGCCTTCGGCCCATGACACGGCACATGGGCCGTTTACCCGTATCGTGCCGCCCACCGTGCCGTGTCGATACGGCACCACTCCGTCGCTCGCCTTGCGCCGCGCCACCCTACTGCCGCGCCGCCCCACCGCCACGCCGCGCCACTGCCGAGCCGCGCCGTCGCGGGGCCGCTTGTCGCGCCACCGGCCACCGCAGGGAGAGGGAAAGCCGGAAAGGGCGACGCGCGAGTGAGGGAGCAGGGGTCCAGGGGAGAGGGGCGGCGGTGGACGGTGGTGGGGGAGGAGAGGAGCCGCGGAGGGGCGGCGGTGGTGGGGGAGGGTAGCGGGCGGTGTGTATAAGAGGGGTACTAACCATCCAAATTATCTTTTTAAATGAAAAGAATAATTTATCAAAATAACTAATACTCTCCAACATGAATTCACATTACAATACAAAAATCATATTACTTTTACGAAGCACAAAAAATGTTTTGCATAAGGTATTATTTTTTTATGATTTTATATTTCTGCTAAAAATTGATAATAAAAGTTACGACTTATTGGTTTAGACCATTTGTACCAAGAATGATAATAAAAAAATATATTCTTGAATAATTTATTTTCAAATAAAAAGAGTTCAAATGTTAAGATGATAAAAGGCTAGCTATCCGTGCTGTTTGCGCGGCTAGTTATTATACAAAATACAAGAAGACCGAGCACTGTCTACATCGACAAGTCAAGATGAGTTATGGATTCGCTTTATCTTAACCGTCATCCATGACGCAAGCAATCAACACCTGAACTGATTGGATCGACACATCCATGCCTGCAGCTCCAAGAGACCCTGCTCACTGTCTAAGCTGTTAGGTACTAGCTTCGTCATCACGCACGAAACAGCCGCCGTGCATTGACCGCTAGCTTCGATTATTTTTATTCCACGGACGTGTGAACAAGCAAAACGCAAAACCCGAGAGCATCCAATTGCCGTTCTGAAAGCATCCACCAATTGGAGCGTCACTAAAAATGGTCAGTGAAATAAAGATGCCTGCTGTCTGCAGCTGTCGGTTCGTCACGACCACGAGATCGCCTGTTCATCTTGTACAATTCCCGCTCTGCGAATCCCAGTCCGGTGCATAGCTGCAACTCGGATGGAAGCTCCAGGCCGGCGATCCATGGGGAAGAAGACGTTCGTCCTCTACCCGTCCCTGGGCGTGGGCACCTGATCCCGATGGTGGAGCTGGCCAAGCACCTCCTCCGCACGGCCACGGCGCGCTCATCGCCGTCGTCGACCCGCCGACGACGCCGCGTCGCGCCGCGGGGCGCGCCTCGCGGCGGCCAACCCGGCCATCGCGTTCCGCTCCTCCGCGGCCCGCCAGCCCGAGACCCCGCGGCGCACCCGGTGAGGTGCGGCCTCGACACGCTCCGCCTCGCCAACCCCGCGCTGCGGGACCTCCTCCTCTCCCTCCCCGGCGGCGCCGCGCTGGTGCTCGACATGTTCTGCGTCGACGCGCTCGACGTCGCGGCGGAGCTCGGCGTCCCGGCCTACTTCTTCTTTGCCTCCGCGGCCAGCGACCTGGCCGTGTTCCTCCACATGCCCTACTTCTACCCGACCGTGCCGTCGTTCAGGGAGATGGCCAGGGACGCGCCCGTCCAATGCTGCCCCCGCATGCCGCCGATCCCCGCGGCGGACATGCCGCAGACGGTGCAGGACAAGGAGAGCGAGGCCACCAAGGTCCGGCTCTACCAGTTCAAGCGCATGGCGGAGGGTCGGGGCGTGCTGTGCAACACCTTCGACTGGCTGGAGCCGAAGGCTCTCAAGGCGCTCGCCGGCGGCGCTTGCTTGCCCGGCGGCATGCCGACGCCGGGAGTCTACTGCATCGGGCCGCTGGTCAACGGCGGCAACAGGGGAGACGACACCACCGGCGGCGGCCGCGGCGGCGAGAGGCACGAGTGTCTCTCGTGGCTGGACGCGCAGCCCAAGCAGAGCGTCGTGTTCCTCTGCTTCGGCAGCATGGGCGCCTTCTCGGCCGCGCAGCTGCAGGAGATCGCCGGCGGGCTGGAGAGCTCCGGCCACCGGTTCCTGTGGGCGGTGAGGAGCCCGCGGGAGGAGCAGGGCCAGTTCCCGGAGCCGGACCTGGAGCGGCTGCTCCCGGCGGGGTTCTTGGAGAGGACAAGGGGCAGGGGCATGGTGGTGAAGAACTGGGTGCCGCAGTCGGAGGTGGTGCGGCACGGGGCGGTGGCCGCGTTCGTGACGCACTGCGGGTGGAACTCCACGCTGGAGGCGATCATGGCCGGGCTGCCGATGATATGTTGGCCGCTGTACGCGGAGCACAGCATGAACAAGGTGTTCATGGTGGAGGAGATGAAGATCGCGGTGGCGATGGAAGGGTACGAGGAGTTCGTCAAGGCGGAGGAGGTGGAGGCAAAGGTGAGGCTGGTGATGGAGACTGAGGAAGGGAAGATGCTAAGGGAGAGGCTTGCGGTCACGAAGGAGAAGGCCTTGGAGGCTATCAACGAAGGCGGGTCGTCTGAAGCGGGCATTCGCAAAATTTTTGAGAGATTTGGGGGAGAATACCAGCTCCGAAAATGGTGATCATGTGGTGGTGTGACACATGAACACCCAAACTGTGAGTGTCAGTTTAGCCCATTGCTCGAGCATTCAGATTTTTTAAAATTCTACCATCAAGATGAATAAATAGGAAATAAGATTCTTGCATCTGAATATTGCAACTATGTCAGCAGAATTTGACCGGTAAGTTGGGGCAAGTCATGAAGCAGCAATGTGCTATATTCAAGAGCTCGCTGTGACTGGTCTGGACTTCCAGTACTCCAATTTTCTTTTCCTTTTTGTTTTGAGGTCCAGTACTTCAATGTTGAAGAATGGAAGATTCACTGAATATTTTATCCTTTGTGATCTGTGTTCTCCAACATGCTACTGAGGAAAGTTTACGGGTTTCTATTAGCTAAGCTTCAAAACACAGCTACCACATAACAAAAGTCAAATGCCAAGGATATGCGTTAATAAACAGTTCTCAACTTCCATAAACTGTTTTAAAATAATAATTGCATCACTAATCCAGTTACTAACCAACAATTCTTTCATGATTTAGTAGGATCGATAATTGTATTTTCTTATGTCTTTCTCGCTAGGTCTCGCATGCAGAATCCTCCATTCTCAATTCCATATGACGCTGCAGTGCACGCATGTGATTTTGTTGCTGGTTCTCCTGGATTCCTGCTAGAAGAACTAAAGGGACGCAAGCGAGGGAGTAGAGATTTCGGAGGCGCTTATAATACCACAAAAACTAATAAAATCTTGATGCAACCAGGTCATAATTGGTGAATTATCCATTTATGATTGATCATTTGCCTGATCCTTCGAGCTTAACAGCAAGCAAGATGAATCAAAGAATAAGCACACAAAACGCCTTCACTTCCACTACCACCCAACCAGCAGGGCCCCAACAACAGCGGCCACGCCAACGAGCAGAGCTCCAGTCCCAGCAGCCGCCGTCCTCCCCGCCGCACCGGTAGCAGGCGCCGGCGCCACGGCGGGTCCCCCGATGAAGCTGGCGGCCAGCGGCGACTGGGCCTTCTGGCAGCTGCCCGGGGCGCCGCCGACGAAGTAGAACGGGCCGGAGCGGGGCAGCGGCACCGTGACGGCGGAGGCGGCGCCGGCGGCGGCCTTGTGGGTGGCGAGCGGCGCCGCCATGCTGCAGCGGTTGTAGTCCTCCCGGGTCACCTCCAGCACCGAGTCCGCCGCGCCGTCGAGCTTGAACACTGCGCCCGGCCGCGACAACAGAGGAGTTAAGGAAACAGGGGGAGAAATGGAGGATCGCGGCGCTAGAAGAAGCGTCGATGGCGAGGGGTCTCGATCTTACCGAGGTTGTCGCCGACGTGGAAGCGATTGGCGGAGGCCCACTTGGTGAGCGCGTCGGGCTGCGCCTGCGCCTTCCAGCCGTCGCTGGCGCCGCCGACGACGAAGTCCCTGGCCTCGGCCGCGGCCGCCGCGGCGAGGACCACCGAAACGCAGAGGAGGAGCGCCGCCCTCGACGCCATTGCAGGAGAAGAGCTAGCAGACGACGGAACACAACACAACTACACAAGACCGCGGCTGAGAGCTCGAGGAAGGCAGAAGCAGAAGGGGTGATCTGTGGCCGTGGCAACGGGGTGGGTTTAAGTAGGCGGAGGAGGAGGAGGGGTCAAAGTAGCCGTTGGGCTCGAACGTTCGGGAGGAGGGGGCGCCATTATTACTGTGCTGTGACTGGTGTCTGGCTGTCTGGTAACGGCGAATGGGCGAATGGCTCTCTCTTCTCTCTGCTGGGGTGGGGTGGCAATGGCGGGGAGCACGAGCATCTTCTGTTTTGGACTTTACCGTTGGCTTTGTCGTCTTTCCAGGAGAAGAAAGAGGAAGAAAGGTCCAACGGTCAGGCACCTGGGCCAGAATATATTGTTCGGGCGTGAGATTTATTATTCTGTACAAGTACGGGGTCGAGAGCTAGTGGAATAAAAAACTCTTTGCTGCGATCCCGGTCTGCGGAGCTACTCTAGCCTGACTAGACTTAGACTTCGAGCATCTTTCGAGCATCTCTAATAGAACTAGCAAAAATATTAGCTAAATTTAAAAATTAGAAGGCTAGCTAACAAATAAAAAGCTTCTAAAAGTCAAGGTTAAACCAACTGACTCTGTAAAACTAGACTCCCTATTTATATGGGACTACATGTCATACACCTTGTCCCTTCTTTCTCCCCACCCTCCCGTCTCTGTCCACCTCCACCGCAGCCTCGAAGCTCCACCGCCGACGCTGAAGCCAAGCTCCCTAGCCGGCTTGGCTAGCTGAGATCCCAAATCCCCTCCGCCGCTAGCTCCATGGCCGCCACGCCCTTCCCCATCACCTCCCCGCCTCCCCCATCCCATACGCCCATCGCCGCCACCATCCGCTCCCTCCTGGCCATCCGCCGTGCTCCGCCCGCCGCGTTCGAGCGCCACGGCGCCGCTCGAGCATCCCCCGCGGTGGCGCGGCTCCGGCGAGGGAGGAGCAGCGGCGTAGGAGAGGAAGTAGTAGAGCGCGAAGGAGGCGTCGCCGGCTTGGAGAGCACAGCGATGCAGGAGCACTCGCAAGCCACCTCCTCGCCGAAGACGAACCACAGGCCGTTGGTCTCCGGCTCCTCCTCCTCGTCGTCGTTCTTCGACGCTCGTCCCGAGGCGGCGGGGTGGAGAGGCAGCGGGCGGCGGCACGGGCAGACCGGGTCCACGCGGAGGACACGGTGGCGAAGACCGCGGCGCGGGGCACTCGAGCAGGGGCGTCGTCGCGGTGCACGGCGCCAGCGGCGGCGGCGCCGGGTCAAGCTCATCCTCGTGAGTCGCGCCGCTCGTACCGGCGAAGGCAGCGCGGCTCCGGCCTATACACGCCGCTATCACCGGCATCCCCTGCGACGGCGCGGCTCCGACGAGGGAGGAGTGGCGGCGGCGCGGCTCCGGCGAGGGAGGAGTGGCGGCGGCGCGGCTTCGACGAGGGAGGAGCTGAAGCGCTTTCCGGGAGCAGGGAGTGGGGAGGGAGCTGGAGAGGGCGTGCAGAGGGAGATGGCGAGTGGAGCGGGCTCGGCAAAAATGCCGAGCGGAGGGGGGAGGATACCGAGCCGGATAGAGAAGCGAGGAGGATAGAGGTGCTGTTGGATCTCTTTTTTAAGTATTTTTCTATACTAGCAAATATACCCGTGTGTTGCTATGGGTGAAAAGTCGGTTGCTATGCAACGCGGTTTTTCCACCACCGCTGGTGAGAACTCACCTTATCCGACGGTCGTGCGCCCGCGCTTGGAGATTCGCGCCTGCGCCCTCCCCTCCCCACCCGCGCGCCGTCGTCGCTTCGCACCCGCCGCCGCCGCCTTGCCGCTGCCGACACGCCTCGTCGAGATGCTCGCCGCTGCTCAAGCCTCGCCGAGATTCCGCTTCGCCGCGCCGCTTCTGCACATGTGCGCCGCACATGCCGCCGCGCCGCTCCGCTGACCCACTGCCGCACATGCCACCGCTTCGCCTGCGTGGCGGAGCGCACGAGAAGAGAGAGAAGAATAGAAACGTGGGTGGGTGGGTGGCACGGATTTTAAAGCGCCAGGTAGAGGGTGGGAGATAGTGTGTGTGCACATATGCAGTTGTGGTGTTGTCCATCGGGTTGCTATGAGCGAAAAGTCTCCCATTACATGCACGTGCAAAGAGACGGTACTACATGGTAACAGAGCTTAATTTAAGCTCATTTTCTTATTTTGAATACTATGTGCTCAGCAATCAGTGACTCAGCCAACTTATACGATATGACACTCCTTAATATCCATTGTATATATGATAATCAAAATTTATGGGTTGAGTTTTACCGGTAGTCATACTAATTTAATGTTTGTTTCTATAACCGTGCATACTGTTTGTAGTTATCATGGTCCAATGAGATAATATTTTATGGGGCTTTTAAGCCTTGTTTAGTTTCTAAATTTGGGATTCCCAATTTGGGAGTACGGAATTCTATAAGCACTGTAGCATTTCGTTTGTTTGTGCGAAAAATTGTCCAAAAATTAATTGATTAGGCTCAAAATGTTCATCTCGCAGAGTACAACAAAACTGTTCAATTAGTTTTTTATTTCATTTACATTTAGTATTCCATGCATGTTATGACATTTTGATGATGGAGAATCTTCTTTTTGCATAGTAAATTTGGGAGTTGTTTTTTGGAACTAAACAAGGTTAATGCAATGATATAGTACTCTATAACTGATGAAATTCGTAACAACACTTGTGCTCACCTGCAAAAGTAAATTTGTTCAGTGGATGTTAACATGATCGGCTGAACGCCACTCTCCAGACAGATCGATAACACGGCATATTTCTCCTCCTAGAGAGCTCTCCTTTTAAGCTTATCTAGAGAGCCCTTCCATCGCCCGTTCGTAGTCAATCGGATGGACGACTTGCGGCTCCATTAATTTTCCCTCTGAGGCCCACTGTTCAGTCTTAATTAGTAAACATCCCTCTCTACGACTCTACATTGTCCTCTCCCATTTCTGCTGCTCACCGAATCGGGGGAGGCGAGGTGACGCGAGGCGGGGATGCGGCATGGCCAGGGCGCGGCGTGATCCTCGATTCGAGGCCTTGACACGAAGCAAGGGGCGGTGGCGGCTTCTAGGAATCGATGCCGAAGGAAGCTGGTTCAACGAGGGGCTCTGGTGATTCAGACGACTCGTGAGGTGCGACGCAGCAGGCGTGCTTTCAATGAGGAGATCCGACGATTCAGGCAACGCGGTTCGCTGAATCCTTCGAGGAGTGATGTGGGAGACGATGTCTTCGACGAATCAAGGCACAAGGTAGCGACTTCGACAAGGTGAGCGGAAACTCTAGCGGCAACGGGTCGATGAAATCTGAGAGGGTAAACGCAAATCCTATTGCTCATCGTGGCTCTCATCCGCTTGAAACTTTTTTCTTTGAGCTTTCGTGAATCTGATTGCTGTTTTGATAACATGTTTTTTTCTTTTCGATTCCGATTCCTTCTCAAGCATTAAAGATTTGTTTCTGGATCCAGATTCAGATTCGAACCGGGACAGGAGTATCTAATAAAGGACCGCGAGTGAATTAATAAAAGTTTAGGGTCTTTATTGTAAAATTACGACGTACCGAGAAACAATCATTGCTTTATAATTAGGTAAAGAAGAGATTTACAGATCTGAATGAATTTAGAGAGGCTGTTGAAGATGCTCTTACGTGCTCGCACCGGTGTCTCTCTATTCTACTCTCTAAAAGAGAATATTCTGTCCTGGTCATCAAGATTCTCGACTCTCTATCACTTTTTTCCGCACTCGTTCACTCTCTATCTCACTCTCTATACCAACTACCACCACGTAGGACCCATTACTAAATTTTTTTTAACCCCTCTCCCCTCTCTCTCCTCTACCTCTCTCTTCTATCTGCTCCCCTCCTTCCCCATCGGTGACGCGCGGCCACCTCTCCCCGGCCCCTCCACCTCCCCTCCCCCATCGGCGCCGACCACCTCTGCCTCCCCTCCCCTCCCGCCACTCCCTCCTCCCACGGCTCCACGCCAAGGGCTGCGGCGGCAACGCGGGGAGCGCTATAGACGGTGGCGGCGAGCGGCCAGCGGCGGACGCGGCGGGAGGGCACCACCATGGGCTCGCGTACCCTCCTTGCCGGCGGCCGTCCTCTTCCTCCATGCCGGCTTCCCCTCATCTCCCTCGGCTTCCCCTCCTCGGTGGCGGCGGCGAGAACGCAGCTTCTCGATCCGGCTGGGGATGCTGCTCAAGCTAGTCATCGAGCTCGAGCACCAGCTCGAGCACCGTCGGTGGAGGCAGGGGAGAAGAGCCAACGCCGATGTGCGGCTGGTGGCGGCAAGGCCCCCCTCCATCGTTGCCTCCGCCTTCCCCCTCTCAGCCGCTCGACGGTGGCGTGGAAGTGGGGCCGGCCCCGCGCTATCTCGGTTGGGACGAGTGAGGCGTCGGTGCCGGCTGTGACGACGAGAAGCGGTGGAACGTGGCGATGTGGGCGGTCGGCGCGCAGCGGCGGCCACAGTGCCGCGGCTCGTGCTCGTGAGGGAGAGGTGGCCAAGCACGGCGGGCGCGGCGGCCGGAGAGCGGTGCGCGGCGTCGAGAGGCTCCGGCTTCGCGGCGGCGTCCTGCTTGGCGCCTCGCCTGCTGCTGTTCTTGGTGCCCGCCAGGTACGCGGCCAGGAACGGGTCGTCCTCCGGTTGGACGGCGCGCACCCTCGACGACAAGCTCCTCGTCGCCTTCTTCGGCCTCCCCGGCGGCACGTCGTCACGACGCGGAGGTAGGGACCGTGGGCAGGGAGTGGCCAGCACGGAGGCAGGCACCCAGCTCGCCAAACTCGAGCTCTCCGGCGGCGCGGCACGGTGGGAGGCCACGGGCTCTAGCGGCGGCGGTGACAGCCACGGGCGGCGGGCGGCCGCATCCAAAATGATATGAAGGTGAGTCTGGATCCATATGAAAGTAGACTTGATAGGCTTTCCATCAAGTACTTAAACGCCCAAAACGGAGTCCGGATGAAATCGTGGCGGCTGTCGCAAGTCAGCACTTTCCTGCAGTCCGAATCCAGACTTTCCAAAACGTGTTGGATTTGGTCTCTTTCCTTCCTTGGGCCAATGTGACGTGGTAGCCTGATGGGGAACGTGGGAATACTTAGAATTGGTCCCTAATCAACTTCTTTACTCCTCCATGCCTTCCATGTGTGCCTAGCACTCTTTTTAATCCACGTACGTATTTCTGAAAACGATAATGAACACACATCATGGCGCAGCATCAATTCATCGAATGTAGCAACAATAATTCTTGTATAGGATTGATTCACCTTTTGTTTACAAGCCATAAGCATGGTCATATCAAAGCTGGTCATGTCCTCATCATTCTCCCCTTCTTGGCTGCAAGTCGTCCTCGACTTGCTTTGGTGGCATTGTAAAGTGATTCCTTTGTTGTTTGTGCACGGAAGTACATCCATGATGCACGACGACAACCAGCAATGCTCCCCTTCTTTGGGCTGACCCTGTTGCTTAAGAGAAAAACTAGTAAAACTTTGCAAGACATCATTAGTGTTAGTCCAGCCCTTTATTTGATTGTAATAGTGTAGCCCAAAAGGATATTTTAGATTAGAGCAAATATAAACTTTATGCACCAAATACTCTCCTTTGCAATTGTACTTGGCAACAAAGTGATATGTATGATTAGACAAGCATGAAAATTCAGAATATGCAAAAAGTTTCTCCTCTAAACATTTTAGATCACAAAGAATATCAAATTCAATATAACCCAAAGTATTTAAAGAAGACATCAATTTCAATTCATCATGTGCACAAGTAATAGGATGGAAAAACTTTTCTTCAGCACATTTTTATGGTTCCAAACCAAAAGAATCACACTTATTCACTACTTGTGGCATATGAGTAAAAGAATCATCAACACACAAGTCCTCTTTATCACAAGGAACAACAAGTAATTCATCTTGTAATAAAGAAAATTCCGTTGCTCTAAACTAGCAGCCAATTTCTTTTCACTCAAATCATTTGCAAGTTGAATCTCAATTCTTGAAATATTAGGGTCACATCAATCTTATAGGTATTCACAGATAATAAAATTTCCTTTTCAGCACTCACAGCAAGCGAAAACAATGAAACAATATTGTTGTATGATTTGCTAACTAATAAGGTTCGAATTTTAGAATTAAGCCCTTTCATGAACCTTCTCATATTATCTTCCCTGCATTGTTGTAACCCACCAAATATGATACAAATTTTAAAATCATGGAAGTATTGTTTGACAGACCTACTACCCTGCTTCAATTTGTCTAATTTTGCAAGCAAATAATCAACATAATCTTCAGGAACATATTCATCTCAAAAAAGTATTTTGAAATCTTTTCAAGTTTGTGGAACTTTGTTGTGACTACACATATGTTTCCATGTAATCAAAGCATATTTTGTTAAAGCACTAGAAGCAGCAAAAATCATTTCATGTTCATAAGACAAGTCATAATTATCAAATTCTGCATCTACCTTAAGCTCTCAATCAATATAAGCTTCAGGATCAAACATACCAGCATATAATGGCAAATGTTGAATGACATCCTGAAGATGAGGGTCTAGTTTCAACTGCTCAAAAATCTTTGTATCACCTGCCATGATTATTATTCAACAAGAAGCACAAAAGTAAGATGTATCCTCCTGTCAACTACTAGATGTGTTGGTTGTAATTCTCTCAAACTAAACTTGTTTGAAACAAGCTCTTACAAGTTCTTACCAAGCCAAACAGGAGGTGACGGCAACCAACAAGACAACAACCTCAACGATAGTGTATCGGTGCCGCAGCAAAAGACCTGTCAAGCTGTAGTCGTATACGTGGAGCTATAGGTGGGCTTAAAACAAGGAATAGCTAGCACCACGTTAATTAAAAAAAGCAAGCTGAATAATCGTTCAATGGCGGTATTGTGCTGGTCCTAGCCTAGACCGTGCTAGAGACGCGAGCCTCGACACAAGGAAAGTTACAATGCACCACCGAAAACAATAGATACTTACGATGAACAGATCAGCCCCCTTTCTTTCTTTCTTTCTTTCTTTCTTTCTTCTCTTTTCTTTTTTTTCTGTTCCTCTTCTTTTTGGGGACTAAAATCTTTTGATTGATGCTATGACAACCAAAATAAATGGCAGCATACAACCCCTAACAAAACAGATTTACAATTCTTATTTCAGCTAACCAGACACGCAAATCTCAAAGGCGATTGCGGAGTGTTCAGAAGGAATTTTTGAGCACGGTCAGATCCGTTGGAAAGAGCACGAGTTAAGCTTTCCAGATTGTACTCAAACACCTGATTTGGATATCGGACGTGGAAAATGCGGCAGTTTTCTTCTCGTGCTGGACAGGGACTCTGAATCAGAAAGTGACAAGAACTCGAAACTCTAAAGGATTAAACTAAGACCAGCAACTCGACGCGACCGATGCAACCGAAAACTCAACAAGCCCTAACTAAGCAGTACTAGCAAAGGCTCAGAGGGTTTATATGATTGCGATAAAACTAACCTACTATTTTTTTGGCTTTTCTGGACTGTAGGAAATTAAAATCAGCAAAGAATTGAGAGTCTCTCACCGATAAACCTAGCTCTGATTACCAACTGATGTGAAACCCGCTGGGGTTTGTGCCCGATCTTTCGATGAGAGGCGTGGGGCTGTCTCTTATACACATCTAGCCCCACCCCCAACCAGAAACATCATCCAAAAATAATGAACCTAAGTACTGTTTTTCATTGGTTTTAGTTTCTAGGTACTGAATTTACTAGATGGGAATTGAAGTGTCTTAATCTCAAACTCAATCACCAACGAAGTGGGGTTCCGTCGACTCGAAGACGGGCGGCTGGACCAGCACGCGCGCTTACAAGCAAGTAGCAATGGCTAAACTTGATCTAAACAAAAATCAATCTGTTTGTGGCAGCTATGAAGGTATAAAAGAGGGTGGAGGACGACCTAGACGAGGTTGGGGTCGTCCTACAACCCTAGGACGCGCCACTAATGGACCCAACTTGATACACGGCCCATTGGCCCAAAATAAGGTGACGCAGCACTGTGGGCAGAAAAGGTGTCTGTAGTAAATTGAAGATTGCGGCCGCATCCGAAACGATATGAAGGTGAGTCTGGATCCATATGAAAGTAGACTTGATAGGCTTTCCATCAAGTACCTAAATACCCAAAACGGAGTCTGGATGAAATCGTGGCGGCCGTAGCAAGTCAGCACTTTCCTGCAGTCCGAATCCAAAATGTGTTGGATTTGGTCTCTTTCCTTCCTTGGGCCAATGTGACGTGGTAGCCTGATGGGGAACGTGGGAATACTTAGAATTGGTCCCCAATCAACTTGTTTACTCCTCCATGCCTTCCATGTGTGCCTAGCACTCTTTTTAATCCACGTATGTATTTCTGAAAATAATAATGAACACACATCATGACGCAGCATCAATTCATCGAATGTAGCAACAATAATCCTTGTATAGGATTGATTCCCATGGCGGCGCGCACAGCCTGCGCTGCTCGGCGGGGAGTAACGGCCGGCTCGAGGCGGGGCCGCGCACAGTGTTTACCGAGCACTTTCTCTCTCTATGTGTTTACCGAGCCACGAGATGATTTACCGCCTACCGGTTCTTTTCCCGAGCGCTGCTGCAGGCCCAAACCTGGACGCCGCACGGCATGCACGCCTACGTGGCGCATACCGTGCGGGCATCCAGGGCCTAGTGCAAGCAGCCTTAGGCGAGAAAGATGGTTCGTGGCAATATGATTATTTTTAATAACGTCTTTGTAAGATTCCGCATGTTTCTCCTTCTTAAATGACATAGTAGTGTTTCTGCAAATATTTTAAAAAAAGCAATGTGATTAAAACTCTTCAGGCCTACCCCAACTAGCTTGGGACAAAAGGCTATGTTGTTGTTGTTGATTAAAACTCTTCAGATAGATGTGATTAAACCTCTTCAGGCCTACCCCAACTAGCTTGGGACAAAAGGCTATGTTGTTGTTGTTGATTAAAACTCTTCAGATAGGGATCCTTAATCACTAATGGATAGAGGTAGAAGTCTGGTGTCACAGTTGTTTATACATACTATAACTTGTCTTTTTTCGTTAAACCCTTTGTCTAATTCGTCCGTCTTTTTAGTGGTGGCCATTCGGATTATGGAAAAAATTTGGGTCAGGTTTTTCAGGTTTTGAAAATTAAAACCCGAAATTTGTTCACGAAAGTTCGGGTTGGGTTTTCGGGTCTTTGAAAAATTCGGGTTCAGGTTTGGATAACCGGATCTACCTTATTACATCAAAGTGAAACAAAATTTTAGTAAAATTTGATAGACCTAACATCATACCAACGAAGGAAGCTAGCAATTTCAACCAACAGTTTTTTTCTCTCACAACGAATCAGTATAAGCCATCAGCCAACAGTATTTTTCTCTAACAACAAATCAACATAAGCCAACATAAGTCAAGCGAACAAGCCCTAAAGCTCCAAATCAGAGACGGTGGTGGCTCTGCAGAGCCACATAGAAGCCTGCAGAGGTAACTATTGCTTCATCTGACAAGGTCTTGTTTAGTTCCAAAAAGCAACTACCAAATTTACTATGTAAAAAAAGATTCTCCATCACATCAAAATGTCGTAACATGCATAAAG
Organism: Echinochloa crus-galli; assembly: GCA_900205405.1. Lineage (NCBI taxonomy): Eukaryota > Viridiplantae > Streptophyta > Magnoliopsida > Poales > Poaceae > Echinochloa > Echinochloa crus-galli. The sequence goes on along the minus strand of OAMR01000275.1, from coordinate 1,530,898 downwards.
TATAAAATGTAGATGAAATAAAAAACTAATTACACGGTTTTGTTGTACTCTGTGAGACGAACATTTTAAGCCTAATTAATTATTTTTAAAATATTTTTTCGCACATACAAACGAAATGCTACAGTGTGCCGGCTGACGAGCAGTCCCGAATCGGGAGCCGACTTTAAGAGCTTGTTTGGCTTCCTACATGAAAAAAATCACATGTAAAATTAAGAAGCCACCAGATCATTTTTTTTATTCAATCAAGAATATGCAGCACTGACAACTTATAAAATATCCATACATATATTCTTCAATTACATAAATGAACTTCAACAGCTGGCATGATAATATGCCTTCCGATAAGCTAATCTTGGTACACTTTAATATCTCACTTTCTTCAGCCATATTTTTTCTTTGACGTAGAACTGTGGGGGAGTTCCCCACAGCTTCTCCAGCCATATTAACACGGCATGGAACCAAGTGCCACCATACGACAGTACGAAACAAAAAAAAACTATGATATCTGATTATATTTACTTACTTTGATGTCACTCCAATCCATTGAACTGACGAATTTTGTTAAATATTTCTTCTCAGACATCAAACAGAAACAAATTTCCACAGCAATTGCTTCTCCTTCTTCTCCAGTAAAGGTCATGTAGGAGGAAACTTGACAGTTCTTTCTAGTAACCTACACATAAAGGAAAAATTAAGATATAAAACTTAAATTTCACATCAGTATTAATTATGCATCCTGCAGCTTTTAGTTCATGCAGTTGCATGCAAATGTGATTCTCTTACAAGTTTATGACAGCATGAAAAACCAAAAGAAACAGAGCATCACATGATGGCAAGAAAGAGGAAATACAAAATAATGTGCTTTCACATACTTCCGCTCATCTGTGCTTGGTTTTAGATCTGTATCAATTATTTCACGAGTCAAGCTCCTAGCAAGCTTCAAGTGCTTATGTTCTGATGGATTGGTTTGTCCATGTTCAGGGTCCCATATGTTAACCAGCTCATTTGATAAGATACTAAAAATTTGCTCCAGTGTTAGGGCCGGATTGCTGGGGATTAGATGAGCACGGTACAGGTAGATAAACCCTAGTTGCCCTCCCTAGGAGGCTCTGACTCAAAGGACTATCTTCTGCTTAAAGTTTCCACGAGTACAAGACTGCCTTTAAATAGGCCAAACTCCTAACAAACCTTCCAAATCTCCTGACTAACAAACCAAGCAAATAACTAGGAAAGATTACATAATAATTATTTCCTAAACTAGCCACTATTTTCTGCCGCCATCCTCTTATTCCTGCGTTGGTATGTTTTACCAAATATAGAGTCCATAACAATGCTTGAGTATCCGCTTGGACATTGCCCAGAGCTCCTACTTGTTGGTGTTAGCCACATCAATGTATGAATTTCTAATCGTTCTTA